>APFE031217840.1:101013-135232 GCA_000404065.3 Pinus taeda
AGGGAATAAGTATGAGTTCTATAATGAGAGAATCAATTGACTTAGTTCTAACTAGTCAAGTCTAGTTAGATTATTTTAACAGGTTGCTAAAATAATAAAATATAGTTTGTTAATGCTTGCATGTATGTGACAACTATTATTTCAGATAACTCAAAATTCACTCATGGATAACTATTGCATGTTAGTTCTATTAGAGACCTAGTTGAGATCATATGTGGGATATGTACTATCAGATGCTTGACTATTTCTAGTAAGTAATTTTTGCATGGTTGAGGAACTAGTGTCCTGAAGGATTGCATAGTTGGACCATTGGTTAACTTGGTATGTTTGGAATTAATTGCATATGCTTTTGCTATTATTTCCTAAGAAAAATGTGCAAGAAAATAGGGATTAGACCATAGGTAAAGCCTTTATATACACTTCTTGGTTGGTTCATGAGACATATCTTCATATCCTCATAGTTCATTGAGAACTGGATAGCTTGAGAGCTGATTCTTTTTGTATTGTGAAGAGGATTTCCACTTGATTGATAATACATGGTTGGGGTTTTATGTTGGTGGTTTCCCTTGGATATATCTTGTGTTATGTGTGATTTTTTCTCTTGATCAGTTGTGCATGTTTCTACCTGATGTTGCTCATGAATTTGATTATGCTTCTGCTTAATGTTTTGTAGAAGTAGAACAAGTATTATGCTTTTGGACATTGCATATATTGGTTTGTTCTACAGGTGAAATTTCTACATGGTATCAGAGCATAGGTGATCAAGCAAGAACAATATACTAGCAGGATAAATTTGAAGTTTATTATTCGAGGTATAGATCTCAAGTTCTTATCACATCTATTTCATCGATGGTGTTCTATGGTTTGAGGCTTGAGTTTGCCCTTGATGGCAGCTCAAAATATATAGCTTGGAAGGAGCACATGGAGGTAGTTTTGGAAGATAATGGCCTTAAGGATTTCATTGATCAAGAAATTCCTAAGCTTATTGACAAGACTGAGTAGGTGGAATGGAGGAAGTGTGTGGCTAGAGCTAGGATAATTCTCTTGGAGGGAGTGCGAGATCACATTGTCTTGAGCCTCCATGGGAAGGATACTCTGCATGCAATGTGGAAAACATTGAAAGATTTATATCAGAATAGCAGTGATCAGAGGAAGCTGGCACTAAAGGAAAAACTTTGAAAGATCAAGTGTGAAAGGGATGGGACGATCTCTATGAATCTGACCGAGCTCATCACATGTAGGGAATTTCTTGAAAGTGTAGGGGTCATGACACCGGACGAGGATATGGTGAGTCTAACACTCCTTGGCCTTCGTAAGAGCTGGCATAGCTACTAGGACATGGTGAATGGAAGTGAGAAACTACTAGATTGGGAACAACTATGGTCATATTTGATGTAAGGAGGAGATTATATGGAGCACCGGAGATAGTTCTTCATACATGCATGATGAGGAGAACTATGCCTTAGTGAGTAAGGCGAAGAATGGGAAGGAGAAGGTTTCTCTTTCTGAATCTAGTTCTTTCAATGATGGGAAGAAGGTTAACAAATGAAAAGCTCGATGCTTTCGTTGTCATGAGGTGGGCCATTATGCTACAAATTATCCATGGAGGAAATCCAAGAAGGGATCCGGGGAAGGATCTGAAGGTGGGGCACTTGCTTCATAGTTTGAGTTGGATTTCACACTCTTCACATGCATGGTTTCATCCATGGTGGGAAGTGGTTGGTTTCTTCATAGTGGAGCTTCTTTCCACATGACCAGTGATAAGACTCTGTTCAACACTTTGGAGGAGAAAGATCTCCAGATACTCATAGCGATGGGTAATGATGAGAAGTATAGAGTCTAAGGTGCAGGCATGGTTATTTTTCAAAGGGAGGATGGATCTTGCCTTACCTTGACCGATGACAAGTATGTACCAGGACTGAAGAGAAACATGGTGTTAATCGCGATGCTGGAAGATAAAGGCTATGATGTAGTCTTCAGTAAGGGCAAGGTTTTCCTTAGACACATCATCACTAGACAGGTGAAGGAGATTGGTTCACGAGTCAAGAACTTGTATGCTCTTGAGGTTCAAGTTGCATGCAAAGCCTTGAGCAATAAGTTAACTGATGGAGACTTGGTGGTTGAGAGGGAGTGTATATTATCTCTCAACATGCAGAGCCAGAAGAAGTCTCAAATGATTGTGGAGGAGCCACGATTGGTGCAGCAACTTCAGGAGGTTGTGGAGTAACCACAACAGGGGAAGGTGAGTGGAGATTGAGTAGAGACATCTACTCATGTAGAGACCTCTAGTAGGGGGAAAATTTGAGCCAAGTGGGTTGAGGCATCACATGCAACCATACCTCCAAGTAGGAGGTGGGGCGATATAGAGTGATCGTCCCAAGGAGGAGGGGCAGGATCCTTGAGGCACCCAACCTCTTGGATGAGACCTTGCTATAGAAGCCCTGATGTGGAGTAGCAGGAACTGACTGATTGGGTAGAGACAAATGCGGATGGAGCAGCAGAGAGAGAGATAGTGCAAGGAATCCCAGGACAATGCATAGCTAGCAGGCTGCAACAATGCAAGAGGCACAAGTGTTTTGCATAGTGCTAGGTGGCACAGAGAGGTGTGCAATGGTGCGAGATGCATGGAGATGTTGCAGTATCATAGATGTCAAAGAGGGAGCACTTGTTAGCAGCAGGTAGAGCTTCAGCATCAGAGTATTTTCCTAGCCCAACAGAGTGGTCAGTTGGGAGTATTTTTTTTCCAACTGTTGTTGGAACAAGTGGACCGGGTAGATGTGCTGCATGCAGAACATTGCATAGTTACAGGATCGGGTTCGAGAAAAAGCCTTTCTTGTTGAGAGGGAGTGTTGAAAAATGTGCAACAAGAAATGTTAAATTTAGAATGTGCTAAAAATAGACCTGCTAAAAATAGCATGTGTAAGAATAGCACGTCTAAAAATAGCAGTTTGGCCAGTGAGGTCATTGGCCACATTGGGTGAGAAGTGAAAATGCTAAAATAGAATGTCCTAAAAATAGAATTTCTTGGTCCCTTCCTATTTATAGCAATCCCTAGTCTATCTATAGGAAATAAAATTAATTTTGGTCTTAATAGCAGTCGGAAATATTAATTAATTAATTCAGTTGAGTTAATTGGTTAAGGAAATTCGAATTTGAAGTCTTTGTGAGCATGCACATGAGTTGTCCCACTAATTGAGGAATTTATCCTTAATTTTCTCCACTAATTGAGGGAATAAGTATGAGTTCTATAATGAGAGAATCAATTGACTTAGTTCTAACTAGTCAAGTCTAGTTAGATTATTTTAACAAGTTGTTAAAATAATAAAATAGAGTTTGTTAATGCTTGCGTGCATGCGACAACTATTATTTTAGATAACTGAGAATTCACTCATGGATTACTGTTGCATGCCAGTTCTGTCAAAGTCCCAGTTGAGATCAGATGTGGGACAATGTACTATCAGGTGCTTGATTATTTCTAGTAAGTAGCTTTTGCATGGTTGAGGAACTAGTGTCCTCAAGGATTGTGTAGTTGGACCATTGGTTAACTTGGTATGTTTGGAATTAATTGCATATGCTTTTGCTATTATTTACTAAGGAAACTGCACAAGAAAATAGGGATTGGACCATAGGTAAAGCCTTTATATACAGGGCTTGGTTGGTTCATGAGACATATCTTCATATCTTCATAGTTCATTGAGAACTTGATAGCTTGAGTGCCGATTCTTTTTGTATTGTGAAGAGGATTTTCACTTAATTGATAATACATGGTTGGGGTTCTATGTTGGTTCTTTAGCGTGGATATATCTTTTGTTATGTATGATTATTTCTCTTGATGAGTTATGCATGTTTTTACTTGATGTTGTTGATGAATTCGATTATGCTTCTGCTTAATGTTTTGTAGAAGTAGAACAAGTATTATGCTTTAGGACATTGGATATATTGGTTTGTTCTACAGGTGAAATTTCTACAGCACCCCCCCCCCCGCCCCCCCACCGAAACAACTTCCTCATTGGCACAACATTGTTGGCAGTGGTAAATGGATAGTTGACAGGGTCTCAGAGTGCTCTTTAATGTACCTGCTAGAGTAAAGAGGAGGACAATCACTAGAAGGAAGATGCAAACTGATTGTCTTGAAGTATACAGGAACCCATCCAACAAGGATTATGAACTAGGATGTGAGAAATTCCCTCGAAACTGAAAGACTTCCCCAAAAATAATTTACCCAATAACCCACTAAACTTATGATAAAGATGACAACCCCCTAGATGGTCTCAAATCAATCCCCCAGTAACATAATCTTGAGGTGACACCAATTTAAATAGAAACAAACAGGAGAAGGAGGAACACAAAGATGCGAGGTCAAATGGCCACTATAGTATTCCTCTAAAGGAAAACTAGAGGTGGTCCGCCTATAAGAACCAAACTTTTGAAACCAATAGTTGAAGATAAAAATAAGAAGAAAATAAGATTCTTTGGAAACTTTCAAACTCAAGAGTGAAAATTCGCAATATTCCTCACCCAAAACCCTGAGGGATGAATTGGGTGGCATTAGATAGCCTATTTAGCTAGGAAAAACCAATATGAAATAGTTACCTTTTAAACCTCAGTGGAAGAGACCTCTAGGAGCTTGCTACTCCAATTTGGAGTGGGGAGTGAAGGTTTTTGTCTAAGGTGAGGTCTAGACCCAATTCTCTATCCAGGGGGTTCCCAGATCATAGATGTTGGATTAAGAGCTAAATTCATACCATACCAATGCAAACCAAGCTTCCACTTCGCTGCTCATCCAAGGGAAAAACTCCGATGAGCTTCCATAGTCAGTGTCACTCATACTATAGTGTCCCTTTCTTCCTGAATTCATCACTTGGAGTTCCAACTAGGAGCATAATTCTCCCTTACTTCTTAAAATAACTGATACATTGTCTGAAGAGTTCTTCAGATAGGTGGACGAATTGATTGTACCACTCATTAAATTGATTTTTACTACCATGTGGTGGAGGGAGAAATCCATGAGGTCCTCCATTGAGACATGTGGTCAGGGGAAGGGGAGTCAACTTCAAGGGGATTGTGAAGAGCCTGAACATCCCTAGGGTCTAATTCAATGACACTTAATGCATCATTATTACGGGAATAATACACCCTAGGGTATGGGTTGAGCAACCGAATAGATTGAAGTAGATACACCACCAAGAAGCAAGAAAACAAGTAGTCCTAATGCTTAAACTACTAAAGTAGGATGAAGAGATAGTACTCGAAGGTCCTACATTTGGGGATTTTCCTGTAGGGTCCAAATCCTCTGCTTCCTCCAATGCTTCAAAACGTGAAATTCATTCAAGGAAAGCATATATACTAGTAGTAGTTCAAAGCATGTTCAAGATATAAATGTTAGATCATATAAGAATATAAGTATAAATCATGAAAACATACATAAGTAGATCATAACATGAATTAAAGCATTAAGATCATAACATCAGGAACAGGACAAACTTTCTTTATTGATGATTGCAATAGAATGTGGAAGAATACAACCTTATTCCTTGATGGCTCCGAGAGAAACCTTCCTCTGGATCCGTCCATCCCAAGCCTCAACAATCCTCTTTCAAAAGCATACACATAGATGTGATATAAAGGAGATGGACATCGCTATGAGGGAACAAGGGTTTCCTATAGGTGGGAGTGCGGGAGACACAGTGATAAATCATACTTGATTAGGGACTAATTGGATAAAATATCAGTATCCTATGTTTCTCCTCCCTTTAGGTTTCCCACGAGGTGTACTTATATCACCTCAAAACAATTTTTTCAATTGGGATATAGTTACGCCACAAGCTCTTGTAAGTAGACTTTCAGTGTAACCATAAACCCTACTCATAAAATATGGATTTTATATTTTTTTCATATTTTAAATCATATACATGGGTTGGGTATAGCTGGACCCACGTGTGCACATGCTTTTTGAAGGGAAAAGTCACGTATGGAATTTCAAATAATGTTTTTTAATAAATGGACCAAGGTTAAAAAGAAAGGGTTGCCTAAGGCCATGACTCATAGCATCAAGTACATAAGGGTGATAAATGATGCTATAATAGATGCACCCTAATATATGATGTTAGAAGGGGTACATGATGGCTGAAATGTATTAATTGGATAGAAAGAATCATGCGAGGACTTGGGAGGAGATCACCAGATTCTAGCCTGCCAAACTAGTGGAAAAGGCCAAAAAGAAAGCTCATGTTTGAGTCAGGCATACCCATTCTCACAAATAGTAAAGCACGTCCACATATCATGTGTAGAGTGGGTCCAAAATGTATATAAGCACAAAGGAAACTGAGAAATACCTATTGGATCATCTGATCATAGCCGCAAAAAGTATATATCAAGACCATGTCACAATATGACATATAAAATAACTTACCAATGATTCCGAAGGAGATATATGGTCATTGATGTCACAGAACTGATCCTCAAAAGTACCAAGTCAAAAAGTGGAATAATGGTACTACATGCAACTCGGGTGCCAACATGTAAAATTATTTTGCGATGAAATGCAACATACAAGGTGGATGGTGTCACTGGCAGCAAACTAGAGGGACTAACAAGTGAACCAACAAGATGTTGATGCAACCTGAGGTCTTCACCGACTGCCATGGTACATTTCTACAATATAGGAATAAATGAGATGAAGTCGACCATGTGAGAAATCATTTGATTACCGATAATTGATGTATATCATTAACAAACATGAGACAACTAACTGATAATGATGATGAGAGACAAGGTACCCCAATACAATCTAACAAGTGCGAATAAATGATTTGAGGTTGAACACTTGAGAGAATATATCAATCATGAGACATTGATGCATTCTCACTGTTGATAGTGAAGGAGTGTGTCAATGATGACTACAAATCTTAAGGTACTGAAAGAAGGACTCTAGACCTTGTTCCTAGAGAAATGAGTTGGAGTTGATGGGAAAAGGTTTGCTAGAAGGAAGGCATTAAGGCATCCCACATCAATCCAACTTGAGTGTAACCTCTACGCCAATAATTTGGAAGGACTCAGATGAAGAAAGATGAGGTAACCATACCAAAGCACGTTTCTGGTGTACACAACATGTGGCTAGCGCATGACAGAAACCCTCTGAACCAATCGATAATAAAGATGACACAAAGGCGAGGAATCCACCAATAGGGTTAAATGGAAACCAATGTACTACATGAATCATAATGTGTGATAATGTGAGCTGATGTTGAACACAAGGGAAACTACTCAGTCAAAGACCCATGATACTAATCGATGTTAAGAACAAGGTCACATATGAATGATGGAAATAGTTCCATAGTGTAGCTCTAGGCCTACTCTTAGAGAAATTTTTCGAAGTCGATAAGAGTAGACCCACCAATAATACGTCAATGGATAAATTCTTTACTAGAATGAGCAAAGGACCAAGTAGTTGATGTAATGTTGAACATAACTCTGATATACTGGGTATGGCCAACTTGTAATGAGTCAAGAGACACTGTAGAAAGGGTGACTCAGGTTTACTTCCGTTGAAAAAAATAATGACTTAAATGTGATTGTATGGAAACATATGATAACTTTGTATAAGTTGGTCATATAGGAGGCATAAAAAAAATCTCCATATGGTTGTAAGAGATAGCCAACCGGAGGTGTATTGACTCAATAACAAGGTTATGTCTCTCCTAAGTCAAACTAAATCCCACCCCGATGGAGGAAAGACTTTCTTTGAGTTATTTTTTTAAGGGTTACGCAACTGACACTTGCTACCATCAACTATGGGAGTAAAGTCCCATTCTCACTCTTTTTGGAATATATAATTTTTTTTCTTTCTAATAGTTAGAAATCCTGAAAGAATAATAAAATAATGCCTATGGTACAGTGGAAAGAATGAGTGTCCAAATACAGATGCACTAGTTCCTGGCAGGGGAACATTCCTATGCTCAATGAAAGGTGATGAAAATGGTTAATGACACTCAAAGGAATGTTATTTCCATGGGTATAAGGTCAAGTCACAGAAGTTAAGTGATTGCAAGGTTGATATCAAAGATAGAAACGGTCAAAAAGTGGCTTATACATGAGTCCAAGTGAAGCCGACTTAAGGCCAAAACGTACAAATAGTCAAAATGCAATGCAATAGTACAACTCAACATGTGGAAGCCTCTAGGGTATAAAGCAAGAAATATAGCAGAGAAGAAATAGAATGAAGCTTCATTGCTAAAAGTCATGGTGGGACTAAAGAGGATTCCCGAGCCTACTCATCTTTGTAGCATGGGAAACATATTTTATCGAGGATTTAACTAGGAAGCCCATGTAAAAAAGGTTGTACTATCATGTCATGATTTTATAAGTTAATGAGTGAAAATGGTTTAAGAATCATAACAAAATGGGGTCAACCCTATGGCAACATATCGCAGTATGGAGGCTAGAATTCATAATGTAATGGAAAAAGTGATCTTCTCTAACCTATATGCCAGTGACGAAAATGATACCTGCCATGATGGGTTAGGGATCATGGAATCAAAGTGGTATAAAAAATCTCAAAATCATCAATTTAGCTTGAAACGCAACCTATCCCAGCACTCAAAGCCAAAAGGTCACAAAGTTTATAAAATTAAAAATAAAACATAAACTTTGCAAAAGTGGGTTTTTAAAAGTTTTTGATATTACAAGTTATAAATAGACCTTTTGAATCAGCAAGCCTCATTTTCGTTTTATACAATTGAGTGCAAGAGCTCGAGAGAAAAAATCGGCAACCACAATCCACCCAATTTCTCAGCCATAACAACTACCAAACTTCCAGGTAATCCCCTAATTCGATTTCTCAAAGCATTTTTATAAATCTCAAGTATTTTCTCAACAATTTTACCATGGAATTTTGTTTTTAGATTTTTACTTTTCACGTACATCGGTTGGGCATATCGAAGTTGCATATTAGTAAGCCCTATACGCGGCTGTGTATGAAGTGAACCCATGTGCGCACTGTGAAAAAATTAAATCATGAGTTTTGATTGATAAAAATGCTTGAAAGCATAGGATGAAAATCACCTGGAAGAAAAGAGAGCACATTGAAGTAGATAATTAAGTAATGAATGACCCATTGGCACTGGATGCATTGAGAGGATGTCGAATATTAAATTTTTCAAAAAGCCAAATATGAAAACTAACACAGGGTTGCTAAAAATTCTTGTCCAATACTGGGATCCAGGAGAAGATGCTTTTATGATTGGCCATATGCCGTTGCACATTCAAGTAAAAGAAATCTAATTCATTACTGGACTTTCGCAGAGAGGAGAGGTAGTCAATTTGTAACGAAAGGCTCGAGGAATCCTTAATGTGGATGATTACATTCACATTTATTGCCCCAGGAATAATGAGATGTTAGGGACATAGATTCCAATCAAGAATGTGGAGAATCTGCCCCTTATAATTCTCCTTTCTACCATTGTGAGGGAAGCACAATTAACCTCATTATACCAAGTTTCATGTGTGACAATGATTTTGGTAGTAGATTTTCTCACCAAAGTCTTTGATTGGTGTACAACCCTTCTAATCGATATGAAAAAACAACTTACATCTATTAAGATGAGTAATCCCAAAATTTTTGGGTATGGTACTATCCTTTGCACTTTCTTCATTGAGGGGCTAAGAAGACTTTGACTCAAAGTAATGTCCACCATTAGCAGCCTGAGAGATCCACAGATAGGTAGATGTGATGACTTGATGAAAAGAATAATGGGTGGTGAGGTCCCCATAACGACATTTGATGACACGTTTTTCCTTTGGTGGGAACAATAAGTCATTGCCATCAAGGACTACCCCTATGCAGGCATGGAATTTAGAGGAGATCTAGATCTAGTACTTCCACTCAGAACTGCATGGGTTGCCATTGGTAATTTTTATTTTATTTTTTTTTTTAATGTTATTCAATTTTTTTTTCTGGATTTCAAAATTATGAATTGAAATTATTTTTCAAGAGACAAAAATTCTTACAAAATTGTTTGATCATGATACAGATGTGGTACCGATAAGACCTGAAGCTCTACCTAGGCATAAGTGTGGAGAGTGTCGCACCTGAGACTAAGAGAGTCCCCCATACTGTATCAAGGAACTTGGAGATATTGACTCACTAGGTACGTATTTCAGTGATAGAGGAGCTACCAGAGGATATGTAGAGATGCGTGGTAGGAGTAACATGAGATTGGGTGCGACTCTTCCGATGGGTGGCTATTGCCATCATCTTCTTCCAATATGTCCATTTATTCTTGTTAGACATGATTGGCTTTAAGCCATAATTTTGTAAAATATTTTGTCCCGATTTTGTATAATATTTTGAACATAAAACTTCTATCTACATACAGATGGTTTCATCATGTGATGATCATATATACAGATGATTTTTTATTATTTTAATGGCATGAATGATTAATATGCCAATCTAATTCTTTATTAACTAAGGAATCAATAAATAATTTTTTTATCGTGGAATATGAATAAATGTGATAAAATTAAATGATCTTTGTAATAAACGCACTCTCAGAAATTGACGATATAAATAAGGATCTCTCACATGGTAGATGTTATTTAACTGAGATACCACTAGTTGTGAATCGATGTATACCCCTAACACATTAATACCAAGACATATTATTACAGATAGTAAATTAAGAACAACAATATATTTAGAAACATTGTTTGAATAAGGGTCGATACATATGCCTCTTCAAACCAACAACTGACCAGATGGATAGTAAATAACCCAAGCCACGAAATCCAAATTTCGGGTATGTCGACTAGCACCATCAGCGAACCCTATATATCACAAAACATCCATCAATACCTACCAAAGCACATCAAAAATATCAATATCACTATGAAACCTATAGACAGATCTGCAAAAATATATACAATATCTAAAAGCAAGGAAATGCTAGGCAAAATCCTAGGCATAATACTTCTTAAGATATAGCCCTTTTTTTGGCTTCGCCAACTCATTTCCTTCAAAATCAACCAATTCATAAGCTCCTTTTTTCAGGACCTTTTTAATGATAAAAGGAGAATACCACATGGGTTTAAGATTACATTCCCCAAGGCATATCTGTCTTGTTCATAGAAGAGGACAAAGTCACCTTTAGAGAAAGCCCTATGACACACAACCTTATCATATTGGACCTTCACTCCATTTTTATGAGATTCGTTAATTATGGCTACATCTCGACGCTAATCATCAAGACATTCCAATGAAATGAGGCACTCTTCAAGACTAGAAATGTCTGGAAGAAGTTCTACAACTAATTTAAGAGAAGGAATTTCACATTCCATAGGGAAGATCAATTTCAAACCATAAACTAGTTGAAAAGGAGTGAAATCAATGATGTTCTTAACCAACATCTGGTATGGAGTGAAATGGATAATGTTCTTAACCAACATCTGGTATGCCCAAATTGCAGGATATAACATGATATTCCAATTGGATCAAGATTTATTAATAGTCCTTTACATGATAAATTTCAAGGATTTATTCGCGGATTCCACCTGACCATTGGCCTAAGGATAGTAAGGAGACAAATGCTCCTGTAGGAAAGCCAACTTGAGATCCAATTTAGCCATCATGGAATACTAAAATGAGAAATAGCTTGATTGAATAGAAACAGGGTTTTTGATTCACCATCATTCACAACAGTTGGGGTAGCTTTGGCCCACTTAGTAAAGTAGTCGACTGCTACAACAATATACTTATGAACCTTTGCCAAATGTAGGTTACAATTTTTAAAATCAATGCCCCGCATTGTTAGGGGACCGACGGTAATAATAGGAAAGAGTGGAGCTAGATGAGTGCACATTGTCTAAGTATAAACCAGAGAAGGATGGAATTTTTTGACCGCTTCAACAACACCTTTGAAAATCAAAGGCCAAAAATACCCTGCATGCAAGATTTTTTGGGTTGTAGCAAGCCCATATAGATGATCACCACAAGCTCCACCATGCAAATCATTAAACACTGACTCAAATTATTCTAAGGTTAAGCAACGTCTAAGGATTGAATCAACCCTACAACGATATAAAGTGTCACCAATAATAACATAGATTTTGGCTAAATGATGAAATTTTCTTCGCTCATCCTTTGAAAAAGTGAGAGGAAACTTCAAAATCTAAAGGTATATTATGATAAATCCATACCAAGGATCTTGTGAAGAAATAAAGAAAATATGTTCATGAGGGAACGATTCCTCATAAACCATTTCTTCTTCACAAGGAAACTCTAAGATTAATTCTACAAATACAAGTGATTTCTTAGATTTGGCTGACAAGAACTTGAGATAAAATTCTTCTAAAATAACAATCCATTTGTTATATTTTCCCCCAATCATTCACCTACTAAGAACAAACTCAAATGGGCTGATAGTCGCTAAGTCAAAAGTTTTTCTAAGAAGAATGTAGTGTCGAAGTCACTGGACAACTTGAACAATTCCCAAGGTTAATTTATCTATAGTAGAGTATCATAATTTAGGACCTACCAAGTCTCAGCACAGCTAATAAATCATGTGCTCATGGAGAGAATCATCTTCCTAAACCAAAACCATACTGATGGTTGATTTTTCCACAACGAGATATAAGAGGAAATCCCTGCCAAAATTGGGTGGACTCAGTAAAGGAGAAGAAGTCAATTATTTTTTCAAAGCATCAAATGAGAACTGAGTGAAATCGTCTCATATAAATGGAACCTCTTTCTTTAGAAATCTCATAAATCCCTTCATAATCTCATCATAATTGGCGATAAATATCCTTAAGGAATTTCCTTTTCATTGGAGACTCTGAAGTTGATGGATGGTAGATAGGGGGGAATTGAAGTATTGCCTCAAACTTGAAAGGATCTACATGAATCCCTTCAGTAGATACTATGAATCCCAATAACCGACTGGATTTGACAATGAAAATGAATTTATTTAAATTTAGCCAGATTTTATAATAATTGCATTGCTCAAAAATCAATCAAGGATGATGAGGATGATCAATTATATTTCGTGAAAAAGAAACCAAGTGATCCAAATAAGCTTTGATGATATGTTTGATATAATGGAAAGTGTAGGACATGGTCCATTGAAAAGTCACTCTAACATTTCTAATGTGAAATGGCACCTTTTTGTATGCAAAGGTACCCCAGGGGTAGATAAAAGTTGTCTTATGTTGATCTTCAGGATGGATAGTAATTTGATTATCGCCCAAAAAATCATCGATGAAGGAGAAAATCTCATTTCATGCACATTCATAAATAATATGATAAATAAATTGTGTGGGGAAATTATCTTTAGGACCATTCTTATTTAAATCCCTAAAGTCTATGTATACATGGATCATTCCTTATTTTTTATCAACCAAGACTAGATTCGAGACCCACTCATTCAACATAACGGGGTATATGAAACTTTCCTTAAGCAACTTCTCAACCTTGACTTTGATAGATGCTGCTTTCCTAGGGTTTACCACCTGAAGTTTTTCCATACAGGCGTCACATTCCCATAAGTCTTGATCTCATGTTGGACTATTGATGGATCAATTCTAGGAATTTCCTCATAATACCAAGCAAACACATCATGGAAATCTTTAAAAAGATTGGTATAAATTTGAATTTATTCAGGGAAGCATTCGACTCCAATGAAAACATTCTCAATTATATTGGGATTCCTAAAGATGTTCATCGGAAAAGTTTCCAAAATGATAGACATGTTACCTACGGAAAAATCTGTGTTGGATCCAAAGGGTTTAAAATTGTGTGAATATTACCAGTTGATGAAGGACTAGACAAACTTGATTCTAGTTCACACAGGTCTGGGAGAAAATATGACTGATGATGCAAATCATCCCATAGTCTTTCTATACCCGTCATTGCTTCTAGGATTGCTTCCTCAGATGGTAAAACAATATCAAGGTAGTCTATAAAAAAAGTAGAGTCAAGAGTCCAAGATGGAGCCACATCTCCATCCAAATCCTCTCGCAAAAGAGTGGTAGGATCAGAATCTGCAGTGTTAACTATAAATTGATAAGAAATTTCAACTGCAGACATGGGATATGCCATTCCACCCACTTTCACATCTTCAAAACTGGTTGTAGAAGAGGGTAAGGGCCAAGGATCCAAAAAATAATGAGTTATGAAGAAATCTCTCTGAGTCCCATTGGATGATGAAATGGAATTTATTCAAGCGATAGGAGAAGGAAGATATAAAGTACCCATCAATGAGGAATACATTCTGACTCCTAAATTCTCAATAGGCTGCTTGGAATTCTTCAACAAAGGAACGAAAGAATTAGAGGATGAATTGGATTCTTTTGGAGTATACTCCATCTCATCAACAATAATAATTCTCCCTTCATGTGGAAATCATAGAATGGGAAATAATGATGATACAATGGCATCCATTTCATAAATCCAATCTCGTCCTAATAGAAGATTATAATCCAAATTTTCATTGACTATTTCTAAATCAATATTAACCACCTTGCCCCTAGCACAGATGGAAAGGCTAGAATAATTCCATGCATCCTATGAGAATCACTATCAAATTCAGTCAAGAAGGTAGGTGAAGGAACAACTTGAGGAGATCTGATAGATTTCCAACATGTAATGAACATGACACATGTGGAAGCACCCTCATCAACTACAATTTGAAATATATTGATCTTTTAATATGTAGATTTAATCTGGAAAATGTGACAATGTAATCTCTTCTTAATATTTGAAATGTCAAATGTAACAATAAGAGAGTTTTTTAGATCTATTGACTCGATTGTAGTGGGAAACACACTCCTTTTTGATGGACATGACTGGAGTACCTCTAATATAGACATCACACAAGGAATTTGATCCAAATATTCAATAATGGAATAGTTCTGGGGAGCCCTGACATTAGGGTTAATCTTCGAATGTTTTGCAGAGCCTTTCAACATCGGAGGTATGGGCTCAACTATGGGCCTCTCAATACGAAGGGACTCTGGAACATCAAGAGTGGGCTTAGCCTTAGAGGATTCATGTGATATTGTAGCAACATCAATATTAGAACTCATCATGTATACATTTGATGGATTTTTCCCTTCATGGTTGCCCCCTTTCGGGTTTCCAGTATTAGCATTCGCAACAACAAAAATTTTCTTCCCTTTTGGGAAAGTATTAGTCAGAACAGTCTGGGAGCTAGAGTTAAGTTGTCTCCATTACAAAATTTACAAGGAAGCTTAACTTTCTTTTTGGACTCATTTTTACCCTTCCCAGTATTATTACAGGGTTTGTACACATTACCCTTCCCATCCTTATCTTTCTTCTTACCATGTCCCTTTTTCTTCCCAACAGATTGTTGATTTCGTTTAGGGTTAGAAGATTGGACAATGTTAGTTTCTGAAGGTTGAGAAGGCATAGACACTCATGGTGATGCCTGAATCGAAGAAGTTGTTTGTAAAGACAACTACTACAATCAACTTAATATGTTAGCGATGTTATTATCGATTGATCTAATTATCCCATCGGCATTGGGACTTGCCTTTGATTTGGCTAAATCAATTTTGGATCGAGGACCATCAGGAAAAATATTTTCAAGAATCCCAGATTGAGAATAGATAAGTTGTAACTATTGGGCTCTAAAGATAGCCTGTTCTTTAGTGAATACTCCAGATATCGATACATCCTTAGAAATTTATGGTTCTAGATATTTCAGAAACCATTCGAGAAGGAATTCATTAGGAATATAGGCCTTGATGAGCCTGTTCCTTCTTCAACATTCCTGAATATGGTTAGAAATCTGAGTTGCCTTATCTTGTTGGAAACTAGCCAATAGCTCTGTTCCAACGTCATATCAATTCGACACTAAAAATGGTTCCAAAACATAGTAGCCAATTCACAAAATGAAGCAAAGTTACCCCAACTAAGCTCTATATACCATTTGGCAACATTTCCAGTTAAGGTGAATTGGAACAATCTCAACCTGATTGAATCATCAATTAAGGAGTTAGTTGAACACCATAAATGGAATGTTATTATTTGGTTAGTCGGATCCTCCCCAAACTTTCCTTCGAATTTTGGAATATTTGATGGAAGTATGGTGGGAACCACAGGCCAAGACATATTATATCAAATTGGATCATTCATTAATTTTGAGAGATCTAGAAAACTTAGGGTTTATAGGAATGGTAAGCGCAGAGGAGCTTGAGAATTCCACCCACTGTAAGTAGAATACCAAACATTTTGAAAATAATATATGGGATTTATAAAGGCACCAGGTTGTCGAGGATTGTTCACAGAAGACACTGAACCATAAGGAAAACCTTATGGTCCAAAAAAAATCTGATTTTGAACACCTCCTACCAAAATGTTACCATAACTAGGAATATTTTCTGAGATAAAAGTATTAAAAGGAGAGGAGAGCCCTTGGTAAGGGTTCCACGCATTGGCGAAGGAAGAATAACCCTAAAAGGAACTTACGATGGAGTAAAGCATGTGCCCCTATTGACCAAAAGTAAATTGATTCTAGGTTCACAAACCACTAAAAGTAGGGTTAGTCCATCCTTGAAATGGATTGTAACTTTTACCTTGATCGAAGAAAGGAATATATCCTAAAGAAGGATTAGAATGAGGTATATGACCACTTCCAAAAGGGAAACCCTAAAAAGAGGCTAAACCAGTAGCCATAGAAGTCATAGTTGTGGAAATAATAGATGATATGGTTAGACGAACCGAGGGAATTACACTAGAAGGAATCCCAAAGGGGAAGGAAGCAATGTGGGAAGCAAAATCTTGGGTGCCCCGACTTGAAGATGTGATGGAGGTAGAGCCAAATATTTCAGTACTAAGAGTGATAGCAGATATAACAATAGTACTTGCTCCTTGAAATCAAAGAGGAGTATGTTCACTAGTAGCACTCATAGCCAGACTCATTCTCCCAGTAGTGGCCATCGAAGGAAAAGGACAACAAAAACTAGGGCATGCTAACCTGTGATTCAGAGTTCGAACGAATAGTAGAATTTCTAGATATTTGGGAGGAAGACGTGAATAAGGAGTCATAGAGGACTTAGGAATCTCTTCAACCTCAAATTCATCGTCTGACTCAAAGAGAACCCTAGAAAGGATGAGAGTGTTCCTATCTAAATCATGACTTACACTAGGTCTGCCTTGTGAAACTATATTCTAACACGGAGTAACAATCTCTGCTACTAATTGAAAATCACCAGCAAAATTTCTCCTATGCCTTCTAGAAGAAGGCTCAATAATCATTTTTATAGCAGCATTTACCACTCTTGGTAGATCTAATGCTCTGATTATGGCCTAAGGCAACCCTTCCTTCCAGACTTCGTCCAAAATCTAAAAAACTATGTTTTATTCCCTATACGCTATTTTTCCTTGTGATAAAAGTGTGTACACATGGGTTAGTATATACCCAACTCATGTACATCTGTTAAAAAACTTAAAAAATTTAAATTTCCTTAATTTTGGGCAGAGTTCACGGGTTTTATTTGTTACTCACCTCCTATTTCTCGTGGTCCAATTGTTTCCTAATTGAAAAAACTAATTTGGAGAAGTATAATTAAACCTCCATGGGAAGGCCTTAAAAGAGGAGATATGAGATATTGATACTATAGTGAGATTATCCCTGATCAAGTATGGAGAAATCCCTGTGCCTCCTACACTCCCCAAAGCTTCAGGAAACCCTCGTTTCCTTGCTGGAGATATCCTTCATCTTTCTTAAGATATCCTTGTATTGGTGATGGAGGAAGATTTTTAAGGCCTGGAAAGGATGGATCCAAAGGATGGTTCCACTGGGAGCCAGAGAAGGACTCAGGTCATATTTATCCACCTTACTTATAGCTAACTTCAATAAAGGAATGATGTTCTGTTTCTGATATTAAATGTGTTTATGCATGAATATATATTGTAGTTCGTTTATGAATCTTATATTGATGTATAATTTTTCATTCATTTATTTGATTTAAAGTTAATATCATGAACATGCTTTATGTTTTTACTGTTGTATGTGTTTCATTTGAAAAAAAATTAGGTTTCAAAGACATCAGGAGAAGCTGAGGTTTTTCACCCTGTCGGATCTACCCAAACGTAGGACATATGGGTAAGAACACTCCTACACAATTCAATAGAATAAGCATTTAGGTTTATTTCCTAAGCATTTCTTGTTGTGGTTTTCCCTCCACTCTATTGGGTTTCTCAACCAAAGACCCTAGGGTGGTCTCACCCATAACACTCATAGGTAAGAGCCCACAAAGCCTCCTGGACTAACGAACTAGTCGATCTGCCACTTTTAATTATGAGAACTTGTAAAGACTCAAGAAATTATAAAGCTATGGAAATCTAGGAGAAAATAGAACACACTGAAATGTCCCTAAATGTAAAATCAATCAAGCTACTTTCAGGTATTTCCACTGTTAGTGATTAGGACCAGACATAAAAATACAACAAAGAAAAGGACCTTCCGAAGATAGTTTGAGATAATTACCGCCCAAGGCTAGCAACGAAGGTAAAAAAACAAGTATGCTGACCCCGAGATAAAACCTTTATTGGTGCAAGTGCCCAAGCGTCGTGAGGGCACCCTCTAGAAGTACTAATGAGAGTGATACGTCTACCTCAGGTGCCATGGGTATTGCCCTCCATAGTAATCTATGTGGTCCCTAGGAATGACAACTAAGGTCACCATTTCACATCAGAAGCTGGGTGGAATAGTATTTGGTTAGGATCCAACAAGTAGGAGATGGGGTATCTCTCTTCCCTGACTTCACTTGCCCTCGTGCTTAACTCCCAAAAGAGAAGAGTTTTCTTGGTAAACTCTAACGACAATGGATTTCACTCTTTTAATCAACTTCTACGTTTAAATTTAGGGTGGCCTTGGAGAGTTATCTCTTGACACACCTATTCCAAGGCCCTAATATTACCTAGACTAGTTGGGGTAACTATGTCAAATCAAAAGAATCTAGTTCATTTTAATTTTAGTGCTTGATTTTAATGGTTGTTCTTTAAGTCAAGGGTAAAATGGAGGTGCAACTTATGATGATATCGATGCAAAAAGAAATCAATAGAAAACCTGGATACATGCATCTGAAACTTTTTTTCTTCGATGATAGAGATTTGTATAAGGTTCTATAAACAAACTATGGAAAAAAATTATTTTTCCTTTTTTCAAAACGCACGCTCACACACTCAAAATCTACAAAAATACTAAAAATGCTTACAGTGAAACTATCCTAATGAAAACTAAATTTTTAATGCAAGATCCTAAGGATTTCTCGTAAATCATGAAAATGTGTTTCTCAAAGTGATCAAGAGGCCAAAACTTGACAAAAGGGAGTAACAAGTTCAATCACAAACTTTTCACCAAAATCAAACTAATTCAACCTAATGAAAATACTTCACACTTGCTAAAAACCAATGAGGAGACCAAAAAAAAAACCAAAAAGAAAAAGAAAGGGAACAACAAGATGTTTTTATCTTTTCTCTTTTTAAGGACACATAGAATTCTTGAGAAGACAAAAGCTACTAAATACTCCAAAATAAATTTCAAGTATAAATGATCTCAAATTTCACAAGCCATAGAAATCGTAAGCATGATAAGACTTAAAGTGAAAAGAGGCTAAAAAGTCAAACAAAATGATCTAAACAATAGCATAAAAGCTCCAACATACAAGAAATATTTCAAGAAGACCAAGAAAACTTTTCAAGATTGCAAGAAGGACTTTCTCAAAAACCAAGAGAAAGCCAAAAATGTCAACTTTCAAGAAAGCAAGGCAATGCAATGTAAAGGTTGGGTTATCAATGAATTAAGACCAATTCCCTGTTCCAAAAGCTGAGAACAACCAAGAACTTCACTAAGAAGCCTTGAACCCAAACAAAGAAACCAACAATTCACCAAAAAGAAAACCCTAGTTTGACTAGGTCGTTCCACAGAGAGATAAGAAATTGAAAGACTACAAAAGGAAAGACTCTCTAAACAATCAATGACTAGACAAGAGCAACAAAAATAAGGAAAAACCATTTACTCGACTCAACATTTGAAAAATTCATTCAAAACCAAGCATAGAATATTGTATAGTGACAAACCTATGTGTATACACGACTGTATGAATTAAAAATTGCATATAAAAAATTCAGCGAAGAAAAAATAAAAATTTAGGCCTGATCCAAAAGATTAGTCTTCTTGCCCATATTTCAAACAACCCAAAGATACTCAAAAACCCAAGAATCCAAACAAGAAGACCCATATCAAGAGAAACAACCCAAACTAGGAAATACAATATTTTAGTCCCCAAGAGAGTCACTAATTTTGTTACGGGAATAATACACCGTAGGGTATGGGTTGAGCACGCCAGCAGATCGAAGGGCATACAACAACATGAATAATGAAAACAAGTTTTCCTAATGCTTAAACTACTAAAGTAGGATGAAGAGATAGTACCCTTAGGTCCTACGTTTGGGGATGTTCCCATAGGGTCCAAATATTTTTCTTCCTCTAATGCTCTAAAACTTATAACTCATTCAAGAAATGCATATATACTAGAAGTAGTTCAAAGCAGGTTCAAGATACAAATGTTAGATCATATAAGAATATAAGTATAAATCATGAAATCATACATAACTAGATCGTAAAATGAACTAAGTAATTAACATCATAACATCAGGAACAAGACAAATTTTCTTTATTGATGACTATAAAGGAATGTGGAAGAATACAACCTGATTTGTCCATGACTCCAAGCAAAACCTTCCTCCGGGTCTCTCCAACCCAAGCCTCAATAGTCCTCTTTTGAAAGCATACACATAGATGCCATATAAAAGATATGGATATCTCTATGAGGGAACACAAGTTTCCTAGAGTTGGGAGTGCAGGAGGTACACAAATAAATCTGACTTGATCAGGGACTAATTCTATATAATATAAATGTCCTATACTTCTCCTCCCTTTAGGCCTTCCCATGAGGTGTATTTATATCACCCAATTTTTTTTTTTTTAGTTGGGATATATTTAGGCCACGAGTTCCTGTAGGTAGGCTTCCAGTGTAACCCTTAAACCTTTCCCATAAAATAAGGATTTTATATATTTTTCATATTTTAAATCATATACCTAGGTAGGGTATATCTGGACCTACGTGTGCAGGTACCTTTTGAAGGGAAGAGTCGTATATGGAATTTAAAATAATTTTTTTTAATAAATGGACCAAGTCTGAAAGGAAAAGGTTGCCTAAGACCATGATTCACAACATCAAGTATATAAGGGTTGTAAATGATGCTATAACACGTATGCCATGGAGTGGCGAAATCCCGATATTGATTCGTTGATCCTATGTTGGCAAACTAGTTTGCCAATTTATTAGTAGCTCATAAGACATGGTTGATGGTAGAGTAATCAAATATTTCCAGGATAACTTTTGTTCTCTCCAGCTGCAACTTTAGACACCAAATTCTCACTATTTTATATGGGGGGGCACTATTTTATATGGGGGGCTCTATCATTGATCTTCTGGGCCATATGGACTAACAATTTGGAATCTCCCACAATATGAATCTTCGAGCAGCCTTAGGTGTGAGCAAGAGTGAAACCCTTCTCCATAGCGGATAGTTCAGAAAAATTACTTGTTGTGCATCCACAATAACCTACATAGAGACTAGTTGGGGAACCTAATGAATCTTGCAACACACCACCATAGCCTACCTGACCTAGGTTACCTTTGGAGGCTCCATCAAAATTAATTTGAACAATGCCCAATGGAGTTCATTGGAAAACTAAAGGGGAGGATATTGGAGCTTCCAAGCATGATGATGATGAAGAAGGAATCATATCTGGAGCTAAATTAAGAGATATAAGGATCATTTCTTCTAGAAGACCCATCTTCTAGTCGCTAGGATCCCATCTCTCTGATAAAATAGTCTCCTACATATTTTCTTTGAATTTACTCTAGATGGAAGAACTGAAAGGGGTATGGTCTTGGAATATATAATGGTTCCTTTCTTTTCAAATATTCTAGAGAATAAATCCAAGAACCAATAACCAAGTGTTGTTGGAAATTGGGTTCTTGTAGGGGTTTCTTGGCCAATTTTAAATTGATGCCAGAATGTCTTAGTTGTGATCAATGGGTTGTTGCCATATTCTAGACCTCTTATGAAATTAAACATGAATTCAAAATATGTGGCATATTTTCCTCCTAGTGTTTGCATAGGGGACATTGACAATGACGTGTACAACCTTTCTTAACTAGCCTATCCTAGGGTAGATTTCTCCTATGTGCAACTAACCATAAGAAGTGTGTGACCTTCAGCTAGAATTTGCCGTCCTAGACTCTGCTCCACTGTCAGGGATTGTTATGAGCATTGACCCTAATGAGGTAGGATTATTTCATGGAAAAATTAACGTAGTGAAGTAGCCACATCTGAGTTTTTCATGCTCCAAAGAAAAAACAATTCTCCTCTATTGCAGCTGATGTGATAGAATCTACCAATATTTTGGAGGTACTTCCATAAGCCAGTAACAAGTATATTTCCACTATTGTGAGTCCTAATGGTTGGTATTTTCTATCCAATAGTCAATGACTCATCTTGCGCTTTTCTGATTAAGATAATTATTAAGGTCCATAAGGGAGGCATCCTTTTTTAAGTGAGGAATTTATTGCCACAAATGTTTGCAGAAGAGGGCTGACATACCATTCTTGATTTCCTAGAAGCAATGATCATCAATGAGATAGCTATTCCAGTTGGCTAAAGTCCATATGGTAGAACTTATAGGAAAAGAGGGATTTCACAAGATCATGCACTGTGACCTTTTATGACCATACTTCTATGACCAACAACATAAAATTTGAAACAAGAATTGATACGATTACCTATTTCGTTGAGGTAGAAAGAAAATGAACCGATTTTGAAAAGTGGTGACGCAAAATACATACATTTTTTTGGCATAGTTTTTGACACTTTAAAATTATTTATGTACATTAGTTTTTAGACTGTTAGTGATTTGTGTATTGATTTTAAAAAGCATTGATTCTGCATCATGCCCTTTTTGTAAAAGGCTTATTTTTTTACTTTAAATTTTCTAATGTATTAAATGTGAATAGTTATTTTCTAAATTTGACAATTTTTGAAGTGGTCTTCTTCATATTTTCTTATTTTCTTCTAAAGATTCAATATTCTAAATATTTATATATTGTTAATTAATTTTTAAATGTGCATCAAATAATTATCTCTAAAAAAGCAATAATTTTTAACAATTGACATAAAACTAAACCTTTTGAACATACATATACCTAAAAAAGTACACATTTTGATAATTTTTTTACAGGAAATGACATGTCCAAATCTCAATTTTTATAGGAAACATTTAACAAAGAATGGCTAAATAATTTTTTTTAATGAATTTCATGTAAAAATAATAATAATCACATTTTTTTCAAAAAATAATGATTCACATAATTTTTTTTAGAAAATTATATATTACGAAGCAATGGAACACATAAAATATTGCACAAATATAAACACAGAAAACACATAAAACAAGAGAGACACAGATATACGTGGTTCACCTAGTTTGGGCTACGTCCACCCTGAACAACCAGTCCTTCATTTCTATTATCCAGCAAAATGAAGAGACACAACCTACAACAGATCCACTGTAATATCCTCCATTTTCTCTCATAGTCTCACCTCTTTGCTTCTCGCTCAGAGAATACACATCTATTACATAGTGTCAAATACAATGCCCTCATAGATAGAGAGGGGTTGCCTTCTAGGGAAGAAAACCCTAAACTAAACATAAGTTCTACTGTCATATCATCCACCTGATGAATAGCCCAGATTGACTAGAAATTACTATACTTTTACAGGGAAATTTCACATTTGTTGTTAGCTTTGGGGGTGCTGACCCGAAAACCCCTGGAGGGGACCACTGGCCCCTGGACCGCCGGCCCCCGAACCCCCCAGCCAGGGGGGATCAGCCCCACCAAACCCTTTCGAGGGGGACAAGTCCCCCCACACCCCGCCACATGGAGGGGTCTACAAACTTCCTGGGGGATACATCCAGCTGAAACAAAGACTTCTGAACAATCATTCTCCACACTCAACAATCTTCCACTTGGAGAATGATTGTAGCAACTCCATGACTACTTCATTTGCTCGACAATGACTCCACTTTGAACCTGGTTGTTTCTCATATTCATTGTCATCCTTGAAGACCAATTGAAACTGAGCATATTCTCAGTTTCTCCCTGGTTACAACTTTTCTTAGCATATCTGCACGATTCTGGCTAGCGTGTATCTTTTCCAGCTTCAACTCTCCATCTTCCAACACTGATCATATGAAATGGTACTTGAGCTATATGTGTTTAGTCCTGGAATGAAATGATAAGTTCTTTGTAAGATGAATGGAACTTTGGCTATCACTATATAACGTGCCCATATAATACTCCTTACCTAATTCACCCATAAACCTTTGTAACCAAATCATTTCTTTACTATCCTCTATAGCAGCAACATACTCTGCTTTTGTTGTTGAAAGTGCAACAACACTTTGGATTTTTGAAACCCAACTAACAACTATTCCACCTACAATAAATACATATCCTGTAGTGATCCTCCTATTATCTCTGTCACCTGCCATATCTGCATCAACATATCCCTGTAGAGAAATGTTTGAACCACCAAAGAATAATGTTTGATTTGTGGTACCTTTCAAATATTCGAGAATCCATTTCACTACCATAGAATGTTCCTTTCTTGGATTGTTCATTTACCTGCTTACAACTCCCACTGCATGTGCAATATCAGGCCTTGTGCAGACCATTGGATACATTAAGCTTCCAACTGCTGATGCATATGGAACTTTAGACATATAATCCATGTCTTCTTGGGTCTTTGGGCACATTTTCTTAATAAGTTTGAAATGGCTAGCAAAAGGTGTACTAACTAGTTTTGCATTGTGCACATTAAATCTTTTCAACACCTTTTGTATGTACTCATTCTGAGAAAATGTTAATTTGTGATTTTTCGTGTCTCTAGTTATTCTCATACCAAGGATTTGTTTTGCAGCTCCCAAATCCTACATTGCAAATGAATTTGCCAATTTTCTTTTGAGCACATTTATTTCCTGCATGTTATACCCTACAACAAGCATGTCATCTACATACAATAACAATATAATATAGATACCATCATTTTGCATTTTCAGATAAACACAATGATCAGAGTGACATCTAGTATAACCTTGTTCAGACATAAACTTGTCAAATTTTAGATACCACTACCTTGGAGCCTGTTTTAAGCCATGCAAACTCTTCTTCAACATGCACACTAGTTTCTCCTTCCCTTTCACTTCATATCCTTCTGGCTACTGCATATATATCTCTTCCTCCAAATCCCCATGGAGAAAGGTTGTCTTTACATCTAACTATTCAAGATGCAGATCTTCAACTACTACTAGATTTAAAATAGTTCTGATTGAAGTCATTTTAACAACAGGAGAAAATATTTCATCAAAACCAATACCTTTCTTCTGTGCAAACCCCTTCACCACAAGTCTAGCTTTGTACCTTTGTTTTCCTCCATGTTCTTCCTTTAGCCTGTAAACCCATTTATTCTTCAATGTAGTTTTTCCTGCAGGCAACTTGACTAAGTCCCAAGTCTGGTTATGCATTAAGGAGTCCATCTCTTCTTCCATGGTTATCTCCCACTTCTTCCTACTTTCAACCTGCATTTCTTGTTCATAACATTTCAGTTGACTAGAATCAGTCAACAATAAATAATATAATGAAGGAGAGTATCGTTCAGGGGGTCTACTTATCCTGGTAGATCTTCTAACACCACTTTTAGGTGTTTGTGGTGCCTGTTGCTATTGTGGTGGTTTTTTTTTGTGGTTGTTGATTATTATTATTTTCAGACACCTTTACTTTTTCAGTGATTTCATCAAGAACTACATATTCCTTGTTTTCTTTTTCCTGTTTCTTTTCCTGCAACTTATTCTTATACAAGACATTTTTATTAAATATTACATCTTTGCTCCTAATGATTTTATGATTTTCATAATCATATAAGTGATAACCAAAATCATTAACACCATATCCAATAAAGGTACATTTCTTTGACTTTGCCTCAAGCTTTGTTCTATTTTCTTTATCAATATGGACAAAAGCCTCACAACCAAAAGGCTTTAAAAAGGAGTAGTTTACCTTTTTTCCTGTCCATGCTTCCTCTGGAACACCACCATCCAAGGAACTTGAAGGCCCTATGTTTATTAGATAAACAATAGTATCTACAACATCTACCCAAAACTGTAAAGACAATCCTGCATGCAATTTCAGGCACCTTGCACGCTCCATGATTGTTCTGTCCATCCTTTCTGACACACCATTTTCTTGTGGTGTTCTTAGAACTATCTTCCCTCTGTGAATTCCATGCTTTAAACAGTACCATCAAACGCTTTGCTAGAATATTCACCTCCATTTTCTGATCTAAGAAACTTCAATTTCTCTCTGGTCTCAATCTCAACCAAAGCTTTCCATTTCTTGAAAGTATCAAATACATTAGATTTATTGTTAATACAATAAATCCAAGTTTTTCTAGTTGCATCATCAATAAAAGTAACATAATAACGAGAGCCACCGAGAGATGATACCTGAGCAGGTCGCCATACATCTGTATGCACAAGCTCTAATTTTTCGTTCTCTTTTCTTTCCCAACTCTGAGAAATATGACTCTCTTCTGTTTTCCATAAATGCAATTCTCACAGAAGTCCAAATCAACATTATTCAAACCTGGCAACAAATTCCTTCAGTGAAGAATCTTCATCCCCTTTTCACTCATGTGTTCAAGCCTATGATGCCATAATGCTACATATACTCCTTTGGAAGTTAAAGCATTAACAGAGTTAGAAATAACATTGCATAAATACAATGTAGCAACTTTTTCGCCTTTTGCTATTATGAGGGCTCTTTTAGTGACCTTGCAAGCTTTATCTGTGAAATTTTTCACACAACCTTCACTGCCTAACTACCCTGTTGAAATCAGATTTTTCTTTAGATATGGAGCATGACTTACCTCCTTTAGTAGCCATTGGTTTCCATTTTGCTGTTTTACAAGAACCTTACCCATTCCAAAAATTTTACAGGGTTTATCATCACCCAAATGAACTTGTCCAAAATCTCCTTGAACATAGTCAAGAAAGTATTTCTTATCAGGTGTGGCATGGAATGACGCCCTTAAATCTACCACCCAGGGATCAGTAATATTTTTGAAGGAAAGAATCAAAGAATCTTGTAACTCCTCACCTATCACATTTCCTTCATGATTGTTTTCTTGCTGTGCATCTCCTTCTTTTCAATTTCGAGATCTACAGTCTTTCTTTAGGTGTCCTTTCTTTCCACATTTCCAACACACTATCCTCGATCTCGACTTGGATCTGTCTTTCCTTGTTTTACTGTGATATCCTGAGCTCTTTCCTCTTTCCATTTTTCTTCCCCTAGACTCTGCACTCAAAGCATTACCCGATGTCTCACCAGAGCTTTTCTGTCACATTTCCTCGCTAAGGATAGCACCGAAAACATCATCAAAATTCAAAGTACTAGATCCAGAAACAGAGTTACTAATGGCCATTACTAAACCATTCCAACTTTCTGCTAATGAGCACAAGAATAACAGAGCTCCAACTTCATTATCAAAGTTTACCCTTCTAGAACATAACTAACTTGTAACAGTATTGAAATCATTTAAATGGTCTGCAACAGATCCACCTTCCGACATATTCATATTAAATAATCGTTTCATAAGAAATACCTTGTTTGAGGCCAAGGGTTTTTCATATAGTTTCTCCAACGCCTTAATCAAACCCTTTATCATTGTTTCCTTCAAAATGTTGAAGGCAACCAATGTTGCGAGGCACAACCATACTATTCTGAGTGCCTTTCTATCAAGAATGTTCCATTCTTCATTTGTCATACCCATCAGCATCTTTGTTTTGCGCCCAATGGTAGGTATAGATCTTTTTGATACAGATAATATTCCATCTGCATCTTCCACAGTGAGAAGTTTTGGCCATTAAATTTCTTGACCCTAAAATTACCATCTTCCACCATTGCTCCCACTCAAACTAGGAACCCTTCTTTCCTGTGAGTTTATCAACCAAATAGACATTCGACTTTGATACCAGTTGTTATAAATTATATATTATGGAGAAATGGAACACATTAAATATTGCAGAAATATAAACACAGAAAACGCATAAAACAAGAGAGACACAGATATACGTGGTTCATCCAGTTTGGGCTACATCCACCCCGAATAGCCAGTCCTTCCTTTCTATTATCCAGCAAAATGAAGAGACACAACCTACAACAGATCCACTGTAATATCCTCTATTTTCTCTCACAGTCTCACCTCTCTGCTTCTCGCTCAAAGAATACACATCTATTACATAGCCTCAAATACAATGCCCTCACACAAAGAGAGGGGTTGCCTTCTAGGGCAAAAAGCCCTAAACTAAACATAATTTCTACTGTCAGACCATTCGCCTAATGAATGGCCCAGATTGATTAGAAATTACTATGCTTTTACAAGGCAATTTTGCATCTGTTTTTAGCTTCGGGGGAACTGCCCCTGAAACCCCCTCCGGGGGACTGCTGGCCCCTGGACCCCCCCAGCCGGAGGGGATCAGCTGCCCCAGACCCCTGTGGGTGGGACAAGTCCCCCCTGCACCCCCCGCATGAAGGGGTGTACAAACTTCCTTGGGTATACATCTGGCTGAAACAAAGACCTCTGAACAAACATGCTCCACACTCAACAAAAATTAAAGAGAAAATCACATAATACAAATGTTGAACATATATCAACTTTAACTGAATACTCATTCTTCTTGTTAGAGTCTGTCTTGTCAGTCCTCCGTCAGAGATCAAAACTCTTTTTGCATTTCATTTTTTTTTAGGTGTCTCGTTCCATCAATTGCATTTCGCTAGGGGCATGCCATAATCTGATGGAAGGGTCTTGTCAGTCACTACCCCTTACCCCTCATGTCGGGCACCTGCTGGCTTAGGTCTTTTCATCAATGTTTATTAAAGTCCATGATAGTCAATGTTTGATCTTTTAATGGACAAGAGTCATTTCAGTCATTAGGTTTTCAACCATGTCCAATAAAGCCATGCAGGCCAAAGGGAGGCCCTTACAAAGTTGTGATTTAAAGATTTTCATCATTATGTTGACAGATTACGACTGTTCTTCAAAACTCTGTTTTGAAGAAAAGTCAATAGTGTGTTATTTGCAATAATTTTCAAAAATTTTCTAGTTGATCTCTCCAGGCACAGTCATGGTTTCCTTGGCCAAATGCCATGTCAGCTACCTCTACAAAAAAGTGCCTAAAAGTTCATCATTTTAGTTAAAAATCCAAAAAGGAAAAGTGAAATACATAGTTGAATTAAATCATGGAAAAAGTGCAAAAACAAAACATTACCAAAGTGGGTTTTGAAGAAACAAAAATCAAAACCATGACTCCAATGTCTTTATATAGAGTTTTCATAAGAATCAATGTCATTTTGCACACCAAGGTTAGAGAGAAGCATTTCAAAGTGATTGTGAGAGCTAGCACGTGTTTTGGGTGAAGCTGGAGGTGTTTTGACAGGCGCCGTGCATAGGCAGAGGGGTGCAGTGCACTGAGGGAGCACAACACATTGGGTGCGACCACACAGTGTTAAACAACATGGGCGCAACGCACACAAACGACGCGACACACTGGGTTTTTTGTGCGGTGCATACACATAGAGGCCAGATTTTGCTCCGAATTTCAACAAATTGCCTTTCAATCCTTTGAACTTGACAAAATTCAATTATCTTGCATAACAACACAGAGTTTCATACATCATTAAAGGGTAGTCCAAGCACAGTCCATATACATCAGCATCTTTTCTTCAAGGAATTTGGTACAGCAGTCATGGCATCTGAGCATTCATCGAATTATGAAATGGAAACCCAAAGTGACTCATCCTCGGAAGAACAGGCTCCCCGGAGACCTCATAAAAGTGGCAGACATGTTAGGGAAGAACCTACCACCCTTACAGAATTGCAAGCCTACCATCTTACATGTCATGTTTCCAGCATCTGTCATGCTTTCAGTTTTGTCAAAAGGTGGCTAGTGTTCGATTTCATCATGAGTTAGCTCATCCTTTTGTGCTTCACTTACATGGAGATCACGCTATCTTAGTCGGTGTCACCTTCACAATTACACCTGAATCTGTCTCATTAGAAACCGACATACCAAACGTTGGAGAACCGTGGCACAAGAAATAGAAGATTGATCGGCAAAATTATGAGCCATACATCAAAGCCGGTTTCTTGAGGCAACTCAAAAGAGTCTTTTCATTTCGATATCTGAAAGATGAATATGCTCCACTAATGAAGTTAATCATGAAATATTTTAGCTGTGAGGGGAGGCTCTCTCGTTTATATGCTTATCACATCAGGTTTCGCATGCATTTTACTAGGGTACGGATGATGAACATCCCATATTTCATTTTCAGGAACATAGAGAGGATGAACACCTTCATGCGGCACAAAACCCCTCAGTAGCAACTTAATAGTGTGTATCACTTTGCTCTTATTAAGATTTTGGTGGTTCATCAGCTGGGATTACAGGGCATTACTTGGGATGATTTCATCTCCCGTGACCTCTTCAACACTTCATAGGAATTATCAGAGGTTGAACATGAGATAGGTGGTCCTTCTCATCAGTATGAGTGCCACGAGACCGCTAGTGTGCCGATATTCATCACATATCAGAGAGGCGTTAGACATTTGTTCGCAGCGACAAAGCGAGTGCTATCTCCACCCGAGGTGGAAGGCGCCTCGCTTCTGACATTAGCAACACAATTACAGGACAGGGGCAAGGAGCCAACGCATGATGAGGGGCCATCAGCTGAACAAGAGGCCGAATTCGTTCTCATTCATGATGATGAGACAGATGTGGAGAGTGCCAAACTTAGAAGGATCATCCAAGAGTAGCAAACAGAGATCCAAGCCTTGTCTCTCAATTTGTAGAGGTCTAAGTGCATTATCAGGTACTTGGAGAAGAGGAATAAATAGCTCAAAGACCAGCAGGAGGTCATGGAGCTGCAAAACATCCGAGAGAATCGTTGATCTACCCAATAGAGGATGATTGAGCTCACTCCATTAGAGCAAGAGATTAATAATGACTGAGAGTCTTGGCTCGAGCGGATCAACATCCACCTTGAGAGACTGCTAGAAAAGCTGACAAGGAAAAAACATTATTGAGGCATATGGTTTATCACTACAAGGCACGTAACATGAGTTCCAAGGCTTGGATAAGGAATTTGAAGGCGAAATTGAGGAAAGCAACAAAAAGACAAAAGAGGCAAAAAGAGCAAGATCAGCTCCAAATCTTGGGTGAAGCCTCTTTTGCCCAGCGTGGCACTTCATAGAGAACCTCTAGCCCAAATTTCAAAAAATTTGGGGCATTTTTGGTCTTTGACAAATTTTTGTACAAAAACAGGGTTTTCCTCCCTGTGCGCCACGCCACTGGCGCGCACTTATGATAGGGATCTCTAAATGGAAAAAAAATTATATTTTTGGATTCGACATGCAAAATCATGACTGCTCGTGCATGGCCAAGAATTTTGGGCAAGTTTTGAGTCCTCAGGAGGTCAAAAACACTCAAGAAATGACCTCACTGCCCCTGTTTTGACACATAGGAAGCAGTCTTGGGAGATTGAAGTTTTGGAGGGGAAAGTGAGAACCACATTTAGAAATTCCACTTGGGTTGGAAATTATACAGGAAAGGCTTCTAACAAGCACACTTGGGCACAATTTGTACTTCATCAAGTACCTCAAAACCACCTCCAAAGTGGCGCAACACATACAGTTTTGGGCACGACGCACAGAGACCCAAAGGCCCAAAATCACTTCCGCCCCGCGAAATTTTGATTCGTGATTTTCTCCAAGTGGGCCCGTTCATTTACAATACATTTTTCCTAGCAGCTAATGCAAAGTTTAAAAAGCATTTTCACTAAAGGTTGGCTTCTATCCAAGTGGCAAAAGGAAGGTGAGCAACCACCCAAAAAATCTACGCTACGTTTTTGTTATTTTTGTAACACTGCACCTGTCACTAATGGTTGGATTTTTATTTCCAGTTTGTAATGATTTAAAAAACTCCCCAACTTTGGGTCATTCCATTTCCTAATGGAAAAGTCTATTTATTATATGAACAACCATTTGCAAATGGTTGGTTGGAATTTCTGGGAGACTGTGGGAGAGAAACTCAGTGACTCATTGTAAATTTTGATAATGAATTAATGAAAGGCTACAACTCTAGTTCATGAGATTCCTGTGGTGTGAGTTTAGCAAATGTATTTTCTTTCTGTTTCATATGTATTTCGTTATGTTTCACAGTTCATTCATATTCATTTCCAGTGAAAGTTTCTAAGTAAGAAAAGGTAGAATTCATATTTATTGCTCTGCCTTTGGGAAAGTTTCACATTCTATGTTCTTCTTCTGTTGAAAAGGATTCATGTATTTATGCCCTTTTCACCCTCCTAAACAATCTTTCCATTTCACATTATTTCAAATTTAATTGCTAGACTTTCCATCTGTCTTGCCTCATGAAGTAATCTGTGCCTTTGTGTTAAATTCTCTGCTCAGACCATATTATTTATTCATTCACTAAGTGTGACACGGAGAGAGCCCTCTCCTGTTCTGGTAGGGCTAGCTACCAGACTAAGCGTGGTTTGTGGTTACCCTGAATTTTTCCTTCCTTCAGCCTAAGGCAGATTTAGGCTCTAACACTTCTCATAAAATGTCAATCAAAACATTACAAGTATATCTAATTAATAGTTACAAAAAATGAGCTTGATTTCCAAACATAACTTAAATTTAATCAACAATATCATGTAATCCAAACTCTTCATCCTCTGGAGTTTCATCATTGTCTTCTTCCACAATATTTTTTGCTTCATTTTGCTCATTTTCCTCTTCTGATGGATCTTTGATGTCTGCAAATCTCCCAATGTATGCCTTTCCAATCATTCCATGTAATGATGGTTGAGATTCCTTTTCCCTTTTTGCCACACCTGATTCAATAAAATCCCCTTTCCTCAACCCAGTTTCTTGCATTGCATATGGAAGAAGTTGAAGAGCATTAATTCTTTGCTGAATGAATTTACACTGTACTGGGTCTTTTTCAATGGAAATGCAATTTCTTCCTTTTTGTAGGCAACATTCTAACGTTGTACCTAATTATCAAGCACAAAATAAAAAATTAAGTAAATTAGTATAATGACATATAAATTAAGAAATAAGATATTGCAATTAAATTATATATAATAAAACTTACTTGAGCCAGAAAATAAATCCAGAACCCAATCTCCTTCATTTGAACATAAGTCTATAAGATAGTTAACCAATGACTGTGGTTTTTTTATAAATGTTAACTATCTCTCCTTTTGCTTCTTTATCTTCATATGTTAGTTTTTTCACAACAACATCATAAACCAGTGCTTGGCTATGAATCTTTCCATCTACCCGATTAAGAAGCAAAGACTTTGTTGGCATTATGTTTCTGGTATGGTTATATGTTACAAATGTTGTACTTGATGGCAACACCCATGGCATGGCTCTCAATATGATGAGAATTAAGAAGTACACAGGAGAAAAGTTCATGGAATTTTATGCAGAGAAAAGTTTATTTCATGTGGGAAAAACTTACCTTTGGTCCATGGTAGTTAGTCCTTGGAATTTGAACCTATGGTTTTTGGACCATGGCATCTCGACAGACGTGTTGATCCCTAGTATTGAGTTGATGGTATTGGCTTGTTATGGTTTTGGCCCGTGGTATTGGTCCATTATTTGAGGAGATCATTTGGCTTGTGTATGCTTTTGGGTTGAATATCTTAAGATTTGAAATATTGGGTTATTGTTTCAAAAGCTCAATCTATATGAAAGTGAAGTGGAAAGTGAATCTATGAAGGGTGATCTCTCAAGCGCTGCAGCTGCGGAAGTGCAGAGGCGCCGCTGGAGGTGCCGCAGGAGGCACCGCACGAGATGCCGCAGGAGGCACCGCAGGAGACGCCGCAGGAGGCGCCACAGGAGATGCCACAGAGGGTGTTCTGGGTTTAGTTTTCTGTTATTGTGGATCTGGTTATCTGGGTGACTTACTGGTACTTGATGATCATTTGATATTTATGGATC
>APFE031217858.1:3432-20268 GCA_000404065.3 Pinus taeda
AAAATCTACTCCTTACCATCCGCAAGAAAATGGCCAAGTGGAGTCTACAAACAAAGTCATTGAAAGTATCATCACCAATATTGTTCATCTACATAGAAGAGATTGGGCTGAAAGGCTTCCTGAAGCCTTATGAGCCTATAGAACTACATGGAGAAATACAACAGGACATTCTCCTTATGAACTTGTTTATGGGAAAGAAGTCCTGCTCCCCATTGAATTTCAAGTTAAAACTTTCAAGATGGCAGTTCAGTCGGGGATGGACTTATCAGAAGCTAAAAAACACAGAATGGAGCAGTTGAATGAACTAGATGAGATTAGACAAGAAGCAATTCTAAGAACCAATCTAGTTCAACATCAAAGAGCTAAGTGGCATGACAGATATATCAAAGAGAAAAAGTTTCAAGAGGGAGATTGGGCACTACTATTTGATTCCAAGTTTAAAGAATTCAAAGGAAAATTTCAGACTCATTGGCTTGGGCCATATGAGATCGACAAAGTCTTTAACAATGGAGTAGTAAGAATCAAGACCATTGAAGAATTTCAAACTCCTCTTATTGTGAATGGCCATAGATTAAAGATTTATCATAAGCCACTCTCAAAAGAAGAATTTGTCAGAATGTTTCAAGAAAATTCTGCAATAAGGTTGGTGAAGAAGAATTCTTCTTCCCCACCAACCTAACCTTTGTTCCTTTATGTTTTCTTTTATATATAAAATATATATATATATATATATCTAATAAATTTGTATAAGCCTAAAAACCAATCTCTAATTGGCAGTCTTATACATAAAATGTAGAGTGAAAATTAGGGACACCTGACACTCTATGTTTTCCAAAAAAAAAAATCTTTCTTTCTTTCTCATTTGCATTTCACTCCACTCACTTCATCTCACTACATTTCATTTCCATTTTTCACTCTACTCACTTCATCTCACTACATTTCATTTCCATTTTCACTCCACTCACTTCATTTCACTCCATCTCATCCATTTCATTTCATCAATAAAAAGTTTTTTTTCCCATGATCATTTCCATTCAGATAGTTATTGACTAACTATCTCTATTTAGCTAAGTGGTTGCTGTGCCAAGTTTCTGCAGTTGGAATCCGTTTGCGCAGCCAGAAGCAGTTTCCACAACCATCACTATGTTTTTCAAATTTACAGTCAAGGTGTTAATGCAATAAAATAAAAATGTAGGTATGACCAAGCATGAAGACATGGATATGGAGCATCTACAGACATCAACAGGGAGCAACTGAGTCAGGGCTACTGGACAACAAAGACAAGGATTCTAAAGATATGGGCAAATTTTTTTATTTCAAATAGCAACTAAAGGCACAAATTTTCATAGTTATTGAACCATTAAACCTCACTATGTGAAATGATTATTATGATAGCTCCACTACCAATCCATGACCTTACTCCATAAATCATACATTTACTCCCTAAACGGTCTCATGATTATTTTCGGGTTCAACTCATAGATGAACTACACTTCCACACTCCACTTGTATTCATGAGACGTGACCTATGTGAATACAACTTCTCTCCACCGTACTTTGTGCAGTCATTTTATCAAATATGTAACATCTCTTACATCGTCCAATTCAAAATTCCGACGTCATTTCACTTGTGTTAAAGCCGCACTTCACTAGCATATGTCTCCATTTTACCTCGGCTGCTCATCCTCTGTTTATGCTCACAACTTCTGAACATCCCAATTCCCATATCCATTTTCCATTTCGGCCATCATTCTTCTACAAACCTTGCAAACAAAACTGTCTTACCTCTGATAAAACCCTCATACAATACGTAGTTGAATTCCAGAGAATAATTTTTAACAAAGGAAGATGGGACAGCTACCGAGGGAAGATCCGGAAGGGCTTAAATTTTTAGAAGGGTACCCTTAGGCAAAGGAATTGCTGAAGAAAGCCAAATGGCTTCGTTCCATCCAGAAATTCAAAGGCCATAATAAGGAAGTCACAAAAGCCTTTGCAAGGTCTTTCAATGACCAGGTGGTAGAGATTGGAGACCTGAAATTCACGGTCTCGGAGGCCTTAATTGCAGCAGCTACAGATTTGCCTCGGGAAGGCGAGTGTTGGTTTAAAAACAAAAGTCTGGACGAGCAAGCATGGAGAGTTCTATTGTGTAACCCAAGTATGGACATTACTGTATTTACAAGAGGGATTCTTTTTAATGCACTGAAAGAAGAATGGACAGGCCTACTATTAATCATTCAAAAATTTATTACTTGTGAATGCCGGTTTGGGATGATGTACATGTATCACACTGGGCTCTTGATGAACTTTCTAGAGAAACAAGCTCTTAATTTGCCCTATTTCTTACTGTTGAGTTTGAAAAATATGAGTACTACATTCCAAAAGAACATAGGAGATATAGAGCCTCATTTATATCATCATGGACTCGTGAGGATTCTAGTTGAAGACCAGTTGAAAAGAAACAAAGATACTTGGGAGCGGTTTCTAGTGAGGAACTATTTTCAAGAGCAATCTGAAGCTCCGGGAAGCAGTACACCAAAGGAATCGAGAAAGAGTAGAGAAAAGTAAAAAGTGTCATATTCCAAGATTCTCCTATTGATAAAACTAAAGAAACTGTTCAAAAGGAAAGGAGGAAAGAATTAAGGACAAAAAGCAGAGAAAGTCAAAGGGAAAGAGGAACTTACAAGATGTTTATCAATCACCAGAACCATCTATAGAAGAAGACTATCAAGTGTTATCTGAGAGACTAGTGCACCTCCAAAAACAAGATGCCACAACTAAGAAGGAAGAAAAAGGGAAACAAATTATAGAAGAGGAAAGTACTAGCCCACAGTACTTAAGAAGGAGCAGCAGACTCAAAGGAAAGTGGAGGAGAACACAAGTAAAAGGACCCCACTTCATTGACTTGGGTGGGGAAACACCTGAGAAACCTCAAGTTGGCCATAGTCCACCTCATCCTCTGCCTAATATTGAAGCCAACCCTTCTGATGTTGATGAATGCCCTTCTCGGCCAGAATTAGAAGACAATCCTCCTCCTCAACAAGACTTTGAAGCCAGCCCGAGGTAAACACCTGAAATTGATCCAAAACAACAAGAGGTATATTATTACCTAGAATCTTTAGAGACGACAACTATAGGCCTGAGCACACCATCCATTCTGCCTCACATAACACAAGATGCACAGGTTCAAGCTTTGAAACAAGAAGTGTTCGAGTTAGAGGTTTTAAATAGGCACATTAAACAAGAAAACGAGGCATTAAAAGAGCAAAACAAGGTGGACAAAATTATTCATGATAATACCATGTTACATATGGGTTTGTGGCATAAGAAGAACAAGAAACTAAAGAAGAAGTGTAGAAAGTTGAGCAGGGAATTAATCAATCTCAAGTTCATATGTTTGATAAGGAAACCCAGGATGGTGGTAGCACCAAGAAAGAAGAGGAGAGGACTGGATGTATTAGCAGAAGCTTCAGAATACATAGACTAAAGGGAGATGACTAAATTTTGGTTGCATGAGGACATGCAACACCTTCACAGTGGGGGTATGTTGAGTCCCAAACTTACACCTTCCCTACATCCCTTTTTAGCCTTTTTCACCAGTTACCTGAACCTCTAAGCTATCAAATCACTGCATAATAGTTTAAAATGAGTATATAAATGGTTTCCTAACTATGTTTTGTGATTGCTATTTGGTTTAGATTTTTGTTCAACCAGCTGCGGAATTTGTCACTTTCCGCAGCCAAAATTAGTTTCCACAGCCTTTTTTTTAAACTATATGCTATAGGTGTCTATTGAAGAACTTAGCCACATGGGCAAGCTATAAAGGATGTAGACATGGAACGTGCCCCCTTGGTTCAACCAAATCATCCACAGAAGCCCGCGGTCAAGGCCGGTCAAACGGTGGTCAATACAAGGAGTTAAGTGGTGGCACGACTCTGTTTTCAACACGAGGAGGATTGCGTGGCAAGGTCCTGAGTTTTAGGAGGTGTGTTAACACCTAGGGACTGCTCAAGGACCGAATCCAACAAACCATCTCTTGGATTTACTGCCCACAGCTACCATGCTGCTATAATTACGATTCTGGTCTTTTACGTACTTAGCTATCAGCGCAGGCCATGTTAGTTTTTTATGTAATTTCTGCTATAAATAACGCATCTTCATATGCATATAGGCTAGTAGTTGATGTGTAAAAACTTGAATGTTGTATGAGCGTTTGAGCTGAGACTTAGTCTCTATTTCATAACTACTTTGCAATATATGAGAAGACAATGATTTTGCATTCAAATTCGTGATTGGTTCTGATTGACCGAGGGCGCAGAGGGCCCCTGTACACCAAGGTCCTGTAGTTGATGTATAGTTTTATGTTTTTTTTTTTTTTTTTACGCTCTTGATACCATAGATACTTGCTGTACATATTAACTTGCTCATGGTATTCATGTTGTTTGTTGTTCATAAGTTCTTTTGTGCTTTTAATTGATTGTCAACTGATCAGTGTTTTCATTTCAGGTTCTAATAGGAAGCTCAAGTAGTACATATAATTTTTTATGACTAATGACATGATGGGATTATCTTGTCCTACTGCTGATTTGTTTTATTGGTTTTTATTCCAGCACTTCTTAGTTCTTTAGTTTTTCTTTGTTCATTTACTTTTTTGTAAGTTAGTGATTAGACTATTCATATCATTCTTCAGTTACCAATGATGAAGGATTGTAGAGTTAATGAGTAGCTTAATCTTAGTTTTATTTCATGCAACTTAGATATCAAATCATTCAATTTGTGTATGACTACTTCCTATAGCCAGAGCAAGTCAAATGGTGAGGGGTCAAAACTGAGTTGATGTGATATGATTAGTTTACGTTTCTTACAGTCTTTTAATTGCTTTGAGTTCAGTATTTTCTTTTCTTTATAACAGCAGCAAGGATACTGGGTTCCATAGTCATAGTTTACTATTTTGTTAATTAGAATCTAGGCACATCTTGATTTCGTCATTGTAAAGTTTGAACACTTTTGGAACACTTTGAAGTTTGGAAATTATTCATTGAATACATTTGTCCATACTCGATTACTAGAATCACCATCTCACACACACCATCTCACATTAGGGAATCAACAAGAAGATAAATCCAAAAACAAACCAAAAACTAAAAACGACAAAGAAACAAGAAAATGGTTATCTTGCATAGATAGTGCACTTCACTTCAATAGTTTACGACTCCCGGATTGACAATTATATAGCAATTTAGAACACACTAAATTGACCAAACACACCAGGGGCATGAAAAAGGCTCAAAATTCAAAGTGGCATAAATTTGATTAACTTGACAATAAATTGAAGTGCTCATCATCCTGATTCCAATGGTACAAATGACACTCCAATCTGAGTCCGTATGAAGAAGATAGACGCAGTCAAAGTTTGGGGTTGACTTACCCATGTGGTAGGCTTAAGGATGGCGCAATTTGGTAAGAATTCAACACAGAAATCTGGCTAGTTTTCTAGGTGAAATTGTGGTTCCATTAATTTGTCTAATATCCCTAAGGTTCTAGAAAATTTATAAATTTGGTGGAACCATTATTTATTTTTTTTAAAGAAATAAATAAAAAATTAGAAAAACATGGGGTGGGTGGCCATGACCCCGCTAATGAAAAATGTGAATATATGGTGGGGGCATGGGTTTTCAACCTCGCCACCCATCCACCTCACCTTAGATACAGAACTACTAGTGGAAAAGGGGGGTGCAGACCACCAAAACAATGGACCCACCGCCCAAAATTAAAAAACAACAAAATATGTTATGTTAAAATTGGAGGGGAGGGATTTGATCCCCCAACCCCTCCTCAACTATTTAACATGTTTAGCCAATGCACTCAATGACTTTCCATGATAGATCCACCCACCAAACTTTATATCAACCTTTTGCATAGTGCGCCCAGAAGGAGAGAGTGCACACATATTTTGAGGCAGATGAATTGCAGGTGGCGGAACCATGAGTAGGCCTATGATAGGGGGCAGAACCTTGCTTGAGCACATTTTCTAGGGGTCAATTTTGGTCCAGTGTCAGAATTGGGAAACTTTTATATCGATTTTGTACCTCTCGGTGACAGGAACTCAATGGTGATGTCAGTTTCTACAACAAAGCTCTCCATTTTTCAACCATTTTCCATATTGGAGGTACAAGACTCCTTTTTTAAATGTTGATTGTACTCTTCTTTCTCATGCCACTTAATGAATGAAGTTCTCCCTTATCAAGTCCCTTGTCTTCTTTCATGCTTTTATGTGTTTCTCCTCTTCACTCATGTGCACATTAAATTTCAATGGTTAAGTTGCAATTTATCCACGTAATTCCTTAATACATCTATAAGCAAAAGATCTATTCTCATATTACATAGTTCTAAACATATAACAACACAGATCACCCTTCTAACTCAATAAATTAATCAATTGAAATCAATCTCCTTATACAATCAATTTTACTTTCAAATCCAAAGAAGACATCATTGAAAAAGAGCATTAAAACAAAAACACTAATCAAATGGATCAGTGATCTCTGAATATCAAGCTTTTCTTCTACACACGTTACTTGGTAGTGTCGAACCAGCGTGTATACGCACCTTCACCAAGGCGAACCATCGTATAGATCTGCAAATAATAACTTATAACTTCGCAACTATTCCAGACTTTAGATATACCCAAATCATAACATATAAAGGATAAAACATGCATTAGCAATCAAATCTAGACTATCCATTATCATATCATACAATGATAAGTCATTTTAGGTCTTATGATCCTGGTCCATCATTAGATCTCATCCATCATCAAACACTCAGGTGCATACTTAGTTTAGATCAAGCAAAGCATCAAAAAACCATAGCATGCATATTTTATTTTAGTCTAACTCTTAATAAGATATTCATTACTTTCACACCTTCACACTTTGATCTTCACCTCCTTATATACTTAGAGCCTTTTCAATACCTTGGACCAAAACAACACTTAGAACCTATGGTATTCTTAGACGTGATCAAGTAACCATTATTCCGCTCAATATTGTGGACTAATACCATGGTATGGAACCTTGGTATTCTTTAACCTTAATTTTCCATCACATACATGCTTTTCCTCTTGTGAAAGTGCGTGCATACGTATACGATCATTTTGTTTTGTGAACTTGCTTGTATACTCTATTTGGACTAGATGAACTAGCATATACAACTTCAAACATTCTTTTTCTTCAATTTATTTATTCAGATTTGTAATCCTTTGTTCCATCAGCCCGTTCTTCTGTTCCATTACTTTGTTACCTCTGAATTGACCTGTTATAATGTGAGTTTCCATTATACATCACTTCTAAATTGATTCCTCTAAATTTCCCTGCATTTTGTCACATCTGTAAACACAACTTCCATGCATTCTGTCACATCTTGTTTATAACTTTATCAAGTAATCCATTCATAGAATAGGTTGTCTATCAAGGAAAACACTAACACAATATTCATGTATCAAACCTTTAACCATTATTTTGTTCCATGATTCTGTCACCTATGATATCTCTATGTTCCATCATTATGTCACCTTTGATATCTTTGTGTTCCATTATTTTGTCACCTCTGATATGTCCTGTAGATTCATCTAGTTACCATATACAAGTGAGTTTTCATCAAGGACAACACATGCATCATAATGCCAACATTCAACTGATAACCATAAAAACAAATTAGATATCACAATGTGTGTGAGAGAGAAATGTGAGTGATAAGTGTGTATGTAAAATGAAAATTTCTAACTGTATTTTATAACCAAGAGAAATGTCTCTTAAATTAAATCACGTCTCTTTTGTAAGTTAAATTAAAGCAAGTCTGCACATTTACATTTTTACTTAGATTTGTTAAAGTGTTGAATATCATGTAAATAATGCTAGGCAACAATTCCTGGTAAGTATATTTATTTACATATTTTTCATGTTCTGTCTTTTATGCAAATACTTGATTAAATTATGGTAGGTAGTAACTGATGGTAAATATGTTATTTACATGAGTATGATATATTTTAATTTATCTTTATTTTAGGTGGTTTTGTTGATTTCCTTTCTTCTAATTTAAAATTTAATTGTCTTTCATGTTTTTACATAGTATTATAAATACATAAAGGATTATGAAGACCCACCATAGCTACATTCTTCGACATTCCCTCTTATCTAGGGAGGTATTCATAATGACTATCTAGATGTTTTATGTACACATGATATTTCTTATAAAAAAGGAAAATCACAATGATAACATATTTATCTAGGTCAGTACCCTTGACCTACATCAACAACATCACCAATATATACCACAACCCAAGTTCTCTGTCATAACTAATGGTACTTACTCAAATAGTCACCATGATTCAGTGGATGCCTCACATCATGGTACTCTAACTAGTTTAAGGTTTCCATCCCCCATGTTCAAACCCTAGGGAAACCCACGTGCCAAATCCAAATTCCTATCTCGAGGCCATGATGTTGAAGAGGTACTCACTCCATGAGTGTTCAGGCCTTAGAGCCCATTCCTTTAAAGAATCTTTGTCCCTCTTGTTATCTCACTAACTGTCTATGTCATGCTTCTATTATCACCAAAAGCCTGAGCCACAACCCTATTGTCCACCCATTAATAATATAGGCCAAGCTCCTATTATTATCAATGCTCTGAGGCATGCCCCCATTGATGTCACATCAACCCTCCCTCTCACTGATAGAGGAGTTCTCCACTAGTCCAAGCTTGTCTATGAAGTATACAAACTTTTCCAAAGTCAAAGGCTTTGTGAGAATGTCAACCATCTACTCATCAGTGGAGATATACTAGATCCTCACAACTCCATTCTATAACATATCACGGATGTGGTGGAATTTGATCTCAATATTCTTTTTATTGTAATGAAACACTAGATTGTTTGTCAACTTCACACATCTTTGATTATCACAAAACAACAAATTCAGTTCCAACATCTAGTTGAACAATCCAGAGAGTATCATTCAAAGCCATACTCCCACCCAACATGCCAAACATGTTTCATTAATATACTCCAGTTCTATATCACTGAGTGCAATAGAGCATTACTTAGTACTCATCTAGGATATCATTGTAGAACCCAAACTAAAACATACATCAGATGTACTATTCCTATCATCCGCACTCCCTTCCCAGTCAAAATTTGTATATCCTTGTAGTTGTATCTCACCATTTGAAGCATATCTCAAATACTAATCAATAGTACCATGCAAATATCTCAATATATGCTTTGATACAATCCATTGCTCATGTATCGGTTCCATCTAGAACTGGTTCAAGGTTTTACCTCAAAGAAAATATATAGCCTAGTATTTAGTAAATACATTAATGATCCAATAAAATTCCAATAAATGGATGGATCCACCTTCTCAAGTTTGTCACCATAGGAGTTTCCATAAACTTGCACTATATCATGCCAAAATTCTGAAGGATTTTGATGACATATTTTCCTTGTCCAAGAAGGATTTCAGTAGGGCTATACTAAAATTCTAGCCTCAAATAGAAATTCATCAAGCCAAGATCCTTCATGTCAAATTTAGAGTCTAACTCCCTTTTACAATGAGAAATAAGATGCTCTACATCGGTTAAGAACAAATCATCAACATATAATATTAGTATCACTGACTCAACTTTTACAACCTTGATATAAAGATTTGAATCAAAGAAAATTTTAGAGAAACCAAGTCTCACTAGATATCCATCAATTCTAGAATACCAATCTATCAAATATTTTCTCAGTCCATACAATGCCTTCTTTAATCTGGTAACTGGTGCATGGACTTCATCGTATTCTTCTCCCTCTTTTTGGTAAAATCACATAGCCACAAATCTCTCCTTATATTTGTTAATTCTTCCATCAATTGCATGCTTGATCTTGTAAATCCACTTTGTGGTGACAAAAAAATTTCCTTCAAGTCTTGGAACAATTTCCAAACATCTTTCTTCATAATATATTGGTATTCATCCATCATTGCATCCTTTGTAATATCCCTCCCTTAATAATAAATAATAAATAATAATAACTAATAAAAATAATACAAAAATAATAAATTAATAATAAAAATAATGAATATAATAAAGAATAAAAATAAATAAATGATAATAAAAATAAAGAAAATAAATGATAAATGATATTAAAATATATAAAAAGAATAATAAGAAAATAAAAATAAAAATAGTAATAACATATTAAGAAATAAAGAAGGATTATAAAAAAAAAAGGAAAGAAAAACAAAAAGCAAAATCAAAGGAAAGGAGAAAAAAAAGTAGCATGCAGACACATGGAAGGGGTCTTGCATAGGGTGTGCATGTGGTTCCCCTTCCAAGGGACACATGGAGGGTGTGCATGTGGTTTCCCTTCCAAGGCTTTGTTCTATTTAATGAATGGTGAGGAGGATGGTGGGGGTTCGATCATTCAGAGGTTCTATCTTGCATTCTCTTGGGAGAATGGTATACCAAGACTTAGAAATACTGGTAGTAGTCATTGATTGAGGGCTCAGGGGTGGCCAGTTGTAGCAGAATCCTGCGCAATTGAGCCTACGGTTGGGAGGAGAGTCATCCCCAAAACCCTGTTGCGGTAAGCCTATTTCTACCACAAGTAAGCTCAGGTAAGCATTTAAATTTAATGTTAATAAGTTAATTAGATATTTTCATTTGGGTTGTTACACATTTTATTAAGTTAATTAGATATTCGTATTTTGGGCTTTACATATGGTATCAGAGCAAAGTTAAAACCTTAGGGCCTATGGGCATGCAGAAATTTACTTTGTTGGAATTTTTAACTTGATTTGTTTTTAAGTTACAGGTATCATCCGCTGGCCTCCCTCCATTGAATGGTATGTAATGCTCCCACATATAATGGTATGTAAAAGCTTGTCTTATAATTGACCTGATGATCGCAGTTTTGGCAGGCATACAACAGAATCTTGTTTTCTCTTCTGTCTAACATTTGCTCTATTTTCATTTGGGCACCGTGTAAGCCTTGTTTTCTGTCTATTGCGACCATTAATCCCACCTTTGCATGCGTTGAAACATGGCAAACAAGCCTACTCTTCCTAACAATATATGTCAATGTGTGTGCGTTGAACAATTTCCCTCTTTCACTTTCAGAATTGTCTCTATGTGGCAATAGTAAACGCCGCACTTATCTTTTTGGCAAATTTAAAATTGTATTTGAAATTGTACTTCCTCTTTGTGCATGTTCGAGAGTTTAACGCAAGTAAACCACGTTTGAGTCTCAAGTTTTGACAATTTTCTAAATAGGTTCTCTCCGAGAATCGCTGAAGTGACATGTCTCAAGAGTATCGATCAGGCACTACCAAAACCTGTGTGGTTTTCCACTTCTTTCTTCTTCTTCTTCTTTTAATATGGACCCCTTAAGCATCTGGGTAGGGGGCAGTTATTGTATTAGTGTTGTCTTAAAAAGACTATTTTCATTTCTGTAAAGCGAAGTATGCCCTGTAATTTTTTATTAGATTTATTTGCACCTTTGGAATTTAGGCTGTCATTTATTCAGGAAAAATCAGTTTACAGTAAGTTATATTCAGTTAATTGTGTTTTTGCATCTTTTCTTTGGTTTTGTGTAAGGGCTTACTTGAGGTACTAGCTACCTGGGGTAGAAAGTTCAAGGAATTTAAATAATTTATCGGTATTTTTTTTTGAAAGCCCTTTCTTTAGACTCTAAGCGAAGCTTTACAACTGCTTGCACCTGGTCCTGTTGCTTTTATTCACATGTATGGGGAACTGAACCGTGGTGGGTTTCCTGACATGCCATCGACTTCACAGCTAAACCATGAACCCATTGACTATTTATCACTATTCTGGAGTGAGAAACTGCAAGTCAGATAAAAAGGTTATATTTCAATTCAATTATAACTGTGTTGCAGAGCGCGGATTGACAATGATTCAGACAGGGTCTGAAATTGTTGAGAGGGGAAAATTTTGGGGAAAAATTGACAAAATTGGTGAACAATATAAATGAATATCTTTTAATGTTGTTGAGCAATATAAATGCATATCTTTATGTTGTTGAAAAATATAAATTCATATATTTTAATGAAAAGCCTTTTGATGTTCTTTTGAAGTTATCTGTCTTGTTTTGATGCTATTGATTGGTTTACACGCCTAGTACACAACATCAACAGATTGGAAGAATGCGGAAAGGTTTTCCTTGAGCGATATGAGGAAAGAAAAGGCAGTAGGTTTCTATTCACTACTTTGAATGGGGCAAAAAGAAATGAGAATGAGACCGTGATAGAGTTCAATAAAAGTTTCGATCACATAGTTTAGAAGCTACATAAAGGCATTAGACCTCCAGTTGCAACCATTTTTATTTATTTCATATATGCATTCGACAGATAGTTTGGTTTTTGGCTAAGGGAGAAAGGTTTGAAGAATTTGGAGTCCCAAGACATGGCAATAAATCTATAAAAGAACTTAGTAGCCTTAGAAAAGGGTTTCTGGATTGATTCATTAAGGTTATCAAGTTCTATAGTTAAAACAAAGCCCAAATTGATGAATTCTGTTGATCAAGCCCTATATGCAATAATAAAATTGACAGAAGCTGTGGAGAAATTTCAAATGTATGTGTGAGGAATGCAAAATCAGGTGATGTAAATGGAAAGAGCACAACAAGGTCAATATTGGCTCAGGAGAAACTTTGGTTTTGATGGGAATATAGGTAGAAAAGAGTCAAGGCTTCTTATGCCTATCCATGCCATTAATATGGCAGATGAGGAAGAAGACACATGGTGCAAACACTATCAGGATTTCCATGTTGAAGCTATTTTCCCAAAATTCAGAAGATGGATTAAAGAAGGTATGTTTGAATCTCTTACTGAACCAAATGATTTGAATTTTGTTGATGAAAAAGACAATGCACACACATTGGGCGCCACGCACTTCACATTATGGAGACTTAATTATTAGCAACGCTTTCGTTGAGTAATATTCCATTCTATAAAGATCTGTCTTGAACTTTTTATACTAAGGTTTGTTATTTAATTAGAGATTATTTAAGTTTTGTTCACGGTGCTGATATAGATTGTGAACTGCGTTTTTCTCGACCTTTCTGAAGAGGTAAGTTGTTCAGTACTAACAATTATTCCTTATTTACTCTGAAATTTAATGACTAAAGACGTCTCAAATTCTAAAACCTTTCCGATGGAATCCTCTACTTTTATTTAACACTCCATAATTGTCAAACACGTAGTGGACTCAATAATGGCAACACTTTGTGGAGTTTCCAAATAGGGTTAATGATTTTCAACTAGTTTGTGGCATGGCCGTTTATTCAGCGATTTCCATGGCACTCGTGGCACTCTGTGAGAGGCTTTTTCTTTTAACTTCCGTAATGAAATTATCGAGCTATCTCCTCTCCATGCAACAATCTGTCTTTTGCTGATTGTTTTTTTTTCGATTTACTCCAAGATTTGATGAGTATTCATTTATATTTTTTTTATATAACTGTTAAATACAGTTACAAATTGATATTTTAAAATTTACATGTTAATGATGGTGTATATTTAATTTTTGAAACATTAAATTGATGTTGGATTAAATATATAATTTTAATATTTCATCTGTTTTTTTTTGTATTGATCATTTTAAAATCTCTATGTTAATATGGTGTTTATGTTGTTTCTCAAGAAAACGATATTAATGTAGTGTTTATTTAATTTTCAAAACGTTAATTGGATGGGTGAATTAAATAGATAAAAATTCTAATATGTTATATATAAAAGTAATTTTAAATAAAATTGTTCAATAATTTTAAAGAAAAAACGTATAAATATTTACAATGTTGTTTTGGGATTTTTAGAAAAAGCCCACTCCTTTTAATTTCCTGTAACATATTTTATTTGTGAAGTCTCATTGTTTCTTTTGAATATAGCTACGTTTGAAATAGAGTGTTACATTGATTGAAAAATTTATTGTGCCATTTTACTGATCTTTTATTGTGCATAAATGACTTATTCCACTCGTGACTATGGTCTTAATGCTACATAATCATATGTATAGTAGAATACTAATTGGAAACCATGAAATGAATTCGATTTCCATTTCTGAATTTGAGATCTAAGCTGTGATGCTGTTCTTCGAAAGATTTAATGTATAATTGTTACCTTTTTGCTTCCTCTCTCTACCGCATCTCTGTAACCCATATCCAATAATAACTCTATCAAGCTGATCTCATATCGGTTATGTGTGCATATTACCATGTTAGAAAATATATTATGTGATTTCAAATGAACCTTCAGTTTGAATAATATTTGTTCAGTATGATTGTTCTCTCTGCATTTTTTCCTCCGACTCTCATCTTGATTTTGAAACTGTAATTCATTCACATACTTGGCTATTGCTTGTCTATCTTCATGTAAGATCATTGAGTCATTCTGATTAGTAGCTTTATAAATTACGTTGTATTCATGAACAAATCCTGTTGATAACACGTGTGGAGATTTTTTTTTTCACCAATATTCTGATTTTATATCTACTTGTTCTAATTTTATATCTATCTGCAAACAATTTAACCATTCAATTCCCACGTAATTCGAATGAGGAATCGTGCATAGCTTTCCATGGACTCAATTAATCAATGGGTGAATCTTTTTGCGGATAGATGAATCTAGAATCTACAAGTGTTTCATGAAGCTTGATATGTCTAACTGTAAATCCTTTAGCCATTGAAAATATGCAAAGCATTAAACATAGAGATTATTGATCTTTTTTATTTTGGTCTTAGCTGCACCCTATAGCCTTCATGCCCCCTGAACAATCTCTGCACTCCGAAAATGATTCACTGTACTCCCACAACAATTATTGCTACGATGATAAGTGTTATCTGTTGAAGTTGAAACTTATGGTTGGTCATTTGGCGGATTGCTATAACTTATCTCTGCTAGATAATTGATGATATTAATGTACTAAATGGTTGATGCTTTAAGGATTATCATTACTCCACTGCAATAATCCATGTTTTGATATTTGATATTTTGATATTTTGATATTTTGACAAACGAGAACTGAGGAGACTCTCTCCTTGCTGACAACAGAATATAATGTGTACACTCCATAGATTGTCCTGCCATTCTTCATATTTTCGAAAACTAGCATCATTCGGGAGGAAATTTGAAAGTGTATATCGCAAGATTGCAGGTGTCTGAATGTTTCAAATCACAATATGAGGTTGATCAGTATGGACAGATTTTTCGACAAGCTTACAATTTTCTATCTTAGGCAGGTAATTTTATGCCTAATTGTATTGTAAATTAAGGATTTGAAATGGTGTTGCCTTCGCGGGTGCGCTTGCAGGTAGACCATATAATTAATAAAATGATTATTTTTGTGTTGGGGAGGAATAACCTTCCCCATCATCCGATCCGGTTTTGGGTCGGGTGGCAGTGTTTCTTCTTTATGGTGTGGAATATTTTTATGCTTGATTCATAAATTTTATGTCATATTAATATTACTTCACCATTTATCATATTAATTTACTGTCATAGATTAACACATGACATGAAAATAGTAACTGAATGTGATTAAAAGGAAAATAGTACTAGTTTTTCTTCATAAAAAGGTTTACGTGGGTTTATCCAGAAAGCTCCACTATGCAATTATGTTGTCCATTCATGAGGACTATTCATGATCAGTTTCTTCATGGGCCTTAACTGGTTAAAAGGCATCCGCTTTCTAGATACTATACTTTCCATAGGATTGATTATAATCTTGTAATAGGAAACATATTCTTTAGTCACGAGACTTGAAGCACTTCTTCGACTTTTGGTGGATATTGAACCACATATCCATGATTGATAGAATCTAGATCATTAGTACACCTTATCTTGCATTTTTCACCCGCATCTATGATTCAGTCTGATCTAAAAACACAGAAATAACATTCTGTGAATGTTGATCATCTTATTCACTAATTATTTGTTCGATTACTGCCCTTTAGCAATAGCAGTTGCTTGGCATTTCTCTGGTCCATTATTCCAAGAACACAACTCTCTCAATATGATCTCCTAGTATATTAAATTTTGCATTGCAATTGCTATTCAAATTACATGTATCTGCTCATTTACTACTCATATCATTTGTATATTGAACATCATCAAGCTACATGATGGTATATTTAGTCTCAGTGGCAAACCATATAGATTTGGATTAAAGTTCAGATGTTGATGTTGAGTATAATGTTACATGACGTTCGTCATGATTAAAGTTGTCTAAAGAGAAATGGGAAGAAGAAACAACCTATTTTGGAGCATGAAAGAAGAGTATTGTGGTATTTCAGAACATAATGGAAGAATTTGGTAACTTGGTATTCTAAAGGTATCACTGTAAGGTCTATCTAAGGATGATGCACCTAAAGAAGCAATATTGGCAATCAACCAATGAAGTTGAATAATTATGGTAATAATTTTACGGAACTTGGACTATATGATAACTGTGTACATGACAACATCTATAACAATTTTCCCTCTAATAGGAGAGCCACATTGTAAAGTTTTCCATAACTGACTCACTATATGAAGGAATTATGGACAACAAGACGTATGATCAGGTAATTTTCTTATGTGGATAAGTGGATTACATATTGAATTTATTTTTCCAGGTATTACCCAAGTGGGGAAGAGTAATGTATGAAGTTACATGATGACCAAGTAATGATAACTTCAAAGATATAGAAAGGAATGTTAAGAGTGGGATGTTTCATGCTAGGAAGGAATGTTTTCCAGCTAGAATGAAGATACTATTTAAAGAATCTTTTGCCCAACTGGAGGAAGG
>APFE031217866.1:0-16796 GCA_000404065.3 Pinus taeda
ATCATAGAGATGATTGAATGCATTCTGTAAAAATTTACTTCTGCTAATATAAAAAACTTTTGTTGATATATACTTCTGATGGAAAAAACGAATTGCTCTTAAAAAACTTCCGCTGCTTTTAAAAAAATGATTTTGATATGGAGAAAAATTCTGCTACATATATCACCATAAATATATATATCTCTTCTTTAAATCACCATATATAATATATATCTTTGCTTTATATCACCATATTCAAAAATTCTGCTACATATATCACCGCAATTTTTTTTATTTTTTTTTTTTGAGAGCTTCACTGTAATCTATATTGTTGTTTCAATAAACTTGGTCCTCGAGAATAGTCAAAAAGGAATTCTTTGTAAAATGGTCATTTACCAATGGGCCAGCACTAACAAATCGACTTTCAAAGTCCCGCACTAACCTTATGGCATATCAACCACCCAAAATTTCAACAGCCACAGCACATAAAACCAGAGATAGCGGAGATCTTTAATACAGGCAGCTAACCAGCGTTTCAAAACAGTGTTTCAATAAAATGCCGGACAGTGTTAACCAGCGTTTCAAAAGACACTTGAAAATGAAGTAAAAGAGGAATACTACCGACGTTTTTTACAGCAAAAATACCACGGTTTTCTACAAAAAAATGCCACGGTTTTCTACAACAGAAATACCACGATTTTCTACAAAGATGCCACGATTTTCTTACAACAGAAATACACCGATTTTCTACAAAAATGTACGTTTTCTATAGCAGAAATACCAAGATGCGAAAGTCTTCCTTTCCATCTCGAGGGCGAATTCAATCTAACCTGATGTAGCCTGACCATGCCTAAATTTCAGTCTATTCAAATTGCAATCCACTTTCGAAGCACTGTTAGTGTGCAGATGGCGATGAATTTCTATTTCAAACCACTGCAAAAGTGACGAGGGGAAGAACCTCAATGGGCACTTTATGCAGATGAGGAATCATGGTGGATAGAGCCACAACGAGTGGTGCAGTCGAGGATGACTTGCGAGAATAAAAATTCTTAAAGGGAAAAGCCATGCTTCACATTCCAGACCTCAGATAATATTATACATAGATGAATAAATCACTTGGAGGAAGAATAAAAATATGGCCTTCAGCTTAATCAACAAATATTTATTATTTTTTTGTCTCAATCTGATCCCATTAGCAACGGTGAGGTGACAGCAACATGGAACGAAATAGTGGAATGAACGTTACCAGAATGAGCGTTACCAATTCAATGTAGATACCAGGCGTTTCAATGCAGATACGCACTACCAAGGCAGACAGCAGCAGTCTTCAGGCACGCAGTCTTCAGGTACATAGTCTTCAGGCATGCAATGTCAGAGTAGTGCTCAGGAATGAGCAGCTCTCAGGACAGCAGGAGTTACAACTATTTCTGGGACCTGTGTTCTGATACCATGTCAGGCCAGGGTAACTCCAAAATGAGCGAGAGAAACTGATTTTATTATTCATTAGCTAACATACATTTATATACACAAATATGACGGATCATTTCATCTTCTTGATGACTGTCCAGTTCACCCATCCGTTTCGGATTAGGTGTCAACAATTTGTAAAAATAAATATTTCTATTTTTAACCAAATAAACAACAAAAGAAAAAAAATTCTCGAAACTAATCACATGTAACAAAAAATAACACATATATGCCTTAGAAACCCCAATGTGGGGAAACTTGCAAAGGTTAGGCTTCTTATTAAGCTTCAGGAAAAATATTTCTTTATAATAGTTAAACAAGAAATTTCTTTGGAAAATACCCAACTAAATATCTGAGACCTCTTTCTGTCACTTAGTTCTTATATCACCCATACACACAAATTGATTGGAAAATTTTGTGTACAAAGAAACTTGGCCTCTTGGCTAAATAGAAAACTTAGCCTCTCTGTTGGTCATGCTATTGCTAGCTTGATCTAGCATTTTATCACTCTTGCTACCAAATACCATGCTCGAATGAATCTCAACTTTTGTCAAATTGAATGTGCATATCCTTTGGCTTGAACCTCTTATTAAAAGGACCAAACCCTAATCTCAAGCAAAATTCCTAATCTCAATAGTTGAGATTAGATCTCACTTTATCAAGATCAATTGTCATGACTTAGACCTAATATAAAGTAGAATTATTTTCCCTTTTATAAAAATGTACCCAACCACCAAATTAATTTTTTGTATAAAGTTTATACTCAGGAAATTCATTAATTAATTTACATAGGAGATAATTGAGGTGACTCATTTCATGTCATGGCACATGATCCATGCAGAATCACCTTCCAACCTACAATCTCAATAGGGATGGAGTAGAGAATACAAGGGATGGGAAGAGAAAGGGAAATAAAGAAAAAATTCGGGAAGAAAAATAGCAAAGAAAAAGAAAAAAGGCGGGGGGAGTGGGGGAGGAAAGGAGTTTTTAGGTGCATGTGAAATAATGTCATAGGAGGATAAGATAGATGAATGACCATGAAGCTGAGTGGAAGTGGTCTTAAAGGTTACTTTTAATGGTATTCAATCATGTCGCTTGTTTTGTCACCTATCCTTCTCCACATGCCAAATCAACTGCCACATAACACTATTAGCTCATTGTCAATGTCAAAATATGAAAATTTTCAAAACCTCAAACTTTATAATTCCTTTTAAAACTTTTAGTCAATAAGATTTTATTTTGTTTAATGATAAGAGGAATCATCAACTTGGCATATTCCATACTAACGTGACATAGTGTTTATTTCGACCGTTGCCACTATAACCCCTAGGTTCCTACATATACCCCTTCGACAAGAAATGAGTAAATCGATAGGATTTGAAGCTTGAACCTCTTGGTACGTAAAAATTAATCTACACAACCACCTCCAATTGAGTTTCTCCTTAGGGTTTATCAATTAGGTTTATTTTTCTAGTATTTTTGTGACTACAAAATATTGATATATCTACTACTATAGTTAACCCATTGCTTCATTAACAGTAATCCCATAAGTGACTCTTATATTTTTCATTATTTGTGGATTTCATATCAAATTCAAAATTTCACCCATCTCTATCCCTTGAGAAATTCTATCAAATAGTATTCATGCATCTTGTAATCTTCTATGTAAGAAATTTTGATGCATATGGATCGAGTGTTGTAACATGGGCTCCAATGCTAATTTGTAACACCCCCAGTAAACCACTCAAGTGTATCACCACCTCTTTAATTTGAACTTTTTGAAATTTTCCCTTCAATTTTACTCATGTATCATTGGTGAAGCATGTTCAATCATTCTCCCATGTAATGAATTCATCTATGGGAATGAAAATGCATAAATGTCACCATTTAAATCACCTTTCACATGCAACACATTAAAATATATCAAGCCCCAAGGGTTAGATCAATTGGTGAAGGTGTTGTTGCTAAAGAACCTCGCCGTTGGGAGGTCACGGGTTCAATTCTCCTCAACACCTTTGGGTCTAGGATTTGATTAGTTTGGCTTGTGGGATGTGATCACTTTGAGTGGATTTGCCTAGATTTTCCTCGAAAAAAATGAATATTAACATAAGAAATCATATAAAAATAATAATAAACACTTGTTTTTAAATGAAGAATTAACCGGTTGCATGTCTTAGACATTCCACCCTCCCATAGACCATGTTGCTCGTAAGTTTTAAATGGTGGGTCACCCCCAAGACAGGGCCGCAAATCTACAAGGAAAAAGGCTTATTTAAAGCTGGCTATGGCACCTAATTAATGTTAAACATGAATAGTGCCATAATACCAAACTTTAGCAGCCTTCCACTAATAATTTCACGTTCCCCATCATCTCACAAAACCCATGGTATTGCACCCACTTCTCTGCACTAGCAAACCATGAGGCTATATGACTAAAACTCCATGGATTTTGAATTCAACTAACTAGGGATGCCTCAAACTTGTACCTTATAGGAGTTCCATCTACCCTCGAGAGGTTTTTCTTAGTACCTTTCTAACTTCACACCAAGGTAACCTATCCTTGTTTTCTTAATTCCACCTAGGCTTTTACTAGGATATAGTCATGTCATAGAATCACCCCTTCTTCCCATTCTGGGAGTCAAGTTACCTTCCATTGTATGAATGATGCAACACATAATGGGTGACTCTAACACACTTCACTCTTATGTGCACATCCCTCCTTTGGAAAATGAAATATCTAAAGTCTCTTCATAAAATTACGATGAAACATGTGTATCTTTCGGCTTAGGCTTATTTTAATAATAACTTATCCACCTAGGAGTAAGTCCTTCATCACTTAGACCTAAGCCACATTTTTCATATTCATGGAGTCTTAGTGGCCCCATGCTCTATTGTTGGGATTGCTTTACAACAGTAATGTATTTTATCAGTGTGATTTCATACCTACATAATTAGGCTATGTGGATCCAAATAATATAAACATAAGCATAATGGCCTAAAACACAGGTGCATGGGCACGTGGGCACCAAAAGAATCCTTAAATGATGATGCTAAACATGATATGTACATCACACACTGAGGGGTCATCATAAAGGTGTTACACAGAATGTAAGAATTTATCTTATATTACTTTAGAACAATAGTTTTGATTTTAACATAAACAAATAAGAAAAGTTTAAAATTAATCATTATTAAATTAAATACAATTAAAATCAATTCAATTAAAAAGTTACTAACTTTTTAAAGTAATTCACTATTTTAATAAATCTCATTTACTTAACTAATCACATTGTTACTCAAACATAGATGTTATTTAAATTAGTATTATGGGTTGGTCCATAAAATATTTCATTACGTAATTAAAAATATCACTCAACAACTATCAAGAAATTGCATAAAACGACCAAAAAGAAGAGTTACCTAACTATACAATTTCTTGATAGTATGATATATTTAATTAAGTAATTAAAAGACATTATGGATTGAGCCATCTAATTAATTAAGTCAATAAAATATATAAACCAACATTCCAATATATTACAAATATCAACCTTTAATATCATATATTTATATTTAAATTAAAATATTATTATATCTTTAATTAATGTATATATATATATATATACATATATATATAGTTGGTTATTTCAAATACCATGTATTATGTATTAATTATTACTTATTTGAAATAAATATATAATATTCTAATAGTTCATATTTAAGTTTTTATATTTATAAAGCTTCTCATTAAACTATGCATAACTTTATATTAAAATGTAATATAATGATAGGAAGTTATTTTAGGGGAATGAAATTATAGCAGGGCATAATTCAAAAATGAAATAATAAATATAATATAATTTAAAAACATAAAATATTAATAAATAATAGATTGAATATTGAGATATTGTCAAACTCTAAGACGAGGACACGTATGGAGCTATTAAATAAATAGATAAAATAGAGGATGATCTAGTCTAATTAATAGATGAAATTGCTTTTTGGCCTAAATAAAATAATACAATCTTTAGCAAGATTATGATTTCTTGGTGTTTAAAATATATTTTTAAATTAAATGCATAAATGGATTAAGCACATCCAAAAAGCCAGGGGCACTCCATCTTTGCAAATAAAAAATTAAACTTATAATTTAAAAAAATCTATATAGTATTTTGAAAAAAATTGACAAGAAAAAGTGCTCGGAAAAAAGATCATTTTGTCTATTAGTTCCAGTAAGCTTCAGTTAAATATTTGTTGAATAATAAATATTATTACATAAATTTATAATAAAATAAATAAAAAAATGAATAAAATGAATATTTATTTATACCAAACTAAAGAATTCTTATGTTTTAATGAACTTACCCTAGACTTACATTATCATTATATTATAATATGATAGTGGTTTACATTAATTATAATATAACTATTTCACACTTTAAGTATACATAAAAATTAGATTAAATGAAATAAAATAATAAATATAATATAATTTCAAAATATAAAATATTGATAATAATTAGTTCACACTTTACATATACCCAGAAACTAGACTAAATGAATAAAATAATGAATATAATAATATATGGGAGAAAATGGAGAAACTGTCAAAACCCTAAAACGAAAAAGTGCTCGGAAAAAGAATCATTTTGTCTATTAGTTCCAGTAAGCTTCAGTTAAATATTTGTTGAATAATAAATATTATTACATAAATTTATAATAAAATAAATAAAAAAATGAATAAAATGAATATTTATTTATACAAAACTGAAATTTTATTATATTTTAATAAACTTACCCTCCTACGTTATCATTATATTATAATATAATAGTGGTTTACATTAATTATAATATAACTATTTCACACTTTAAGTATACATAAAAATTAGATTAGATGAAATAAAATAATAAATATAATATAATTTCAAAATAGAAAATATTGATAATAATTAGTTCATACTTTACATATACCCAGAAACTAGACTAAATGAAATAAAATAATGAATATAATAATATATGGGAGAAAATGGAGAAACTGTCAAAACCCTAAAACGAAGTAGATGCCAATTTTCTTTTTTACTATAAATGTAGAAGAGGTTTAGGGGTTGTAGTACACTGTAGTTTCGGTTTAGGGGTTGTGGTACACTGTTGTAGTTTCTGTAATCCAAGTCCAATAGAAGAGTTTATGTTGTGCGCTTCGTTTGCTTCGAAAATGAGACTCTCTTTTAGTTATGTGATCACACTTGTAATTCTATGGAAATGGGTGGCTGTGAGTAATGGCTGGCAGCCAGCCACTGCAACTTGGTATGGCAATCTACATGGATTCGGGAGTGACGGTAATTGCAATATTGCATTGTAGTATTAGTATTGTATTATATACAAATTGGAATGAAAGAAAATGAAATTGTATTTCTAATTTTGTTGCACTGCAGGAGGCGCATGTGGATTTGGAGGCATAGTGAAAGAATCCCCTTTCAATTCAAAAATAGCCTTCAGTCATGTTCAAAGGCGGACGAAATTGATACATAGCATTTAAAAATAATTTGATAACAAAGTTTAATATGAACAATGTGTGTAATTCATTATATGCTGCTCGTATTTAAAAACATATGTATAAATAAAAAGAAGGATTCATACCATAAATAAATGTTTCAATGTCCATATTAAGTAATACAATTTTATATCAATTTTAATTTGTATGATAAGTATTGGTTCTAAGTGGTTTTGGATCATGGTATTGAGTAAGGCTTAAGACTATAAAAGGGGAAGGAAATCATTAGGCAAAGACATTCACTGAAGTATTGAATATCTAATGAAGAGCAAGGATCTGTATGCAAGTTTGACATAGCAAAGGCACATATGCATGCTGGGTAGGGAACTCAAAACAGCGTATATGCAGGTTTTCCTTAATACAAAAGTGTATGCACATAGGTTCTACGTATTGAAGTAGCGTACATCTCATAAAATATGTTTTAGCTACTTCTGTTTATTGCTGCAGTATTCTGGGTTCAAGATTGGTGTCTGGTGACTGCTATTATATTCTGGTTACAACATTCAGAGAAATGATTGTTTGATTCAGTTTTGTTTGGTGCAAAGGGGATTGATTGATGCAGATACATTTGATGTTTGATTGATGTTATTTATGGATCCAGTCTAAAAATTTATGAGACATGGTCCCTGGAAAAAAAGAGAGGGTTGTAGCCTTTTGTAGGTCATCACCTATGTACTAGTACATCAGTTAGTACAAGAGCTAAGGGGGTTATAGCTCCCTTCCAAAAGAAGCTGGAGAATGAGAGAAGGTTGTAGCCTTCTGCAGGTAGAAGCCTGTGTACTGGTATAAGACTGCACCAGTACAGAATGATTGTAAAAAGAAGTTTCTTATTAAAACAAGATAGAGATTAATTGCAGCAGGTGGTTTTCACCCACATTGGATTTCCACCGTATATCTTGTGTTCATGTGTGTGATGATCTGTTTTGTTTTATTGCACCTATTTAATATTCTTATGGTTAATAAAGTTTTGATGCACTGATCAAAGAACAACATTTAATGAATTAACTGAATCATAAAGTCTACTGATATACGTTGGTTTCTTTAGACACAATTTCTTATATACACGGGTTCCCATAACTGAAGTAGCGTATGAAAATGAAAAGTGTTTGATTTGATAATACTAATTCACCCCCCTCTCAGTGTTATTTCCAACAATTGGTATCAGAGCAGGTCCTTCAGAAGAAGCTTGATTTCTTGAAGGAAGATTTATCATCATGAGCAACTATGAAAGGGAGGCATCCACAGGCCACCAATCTTTGATGTGAGCAACTTTGTCTTTTGGAAGGTAAGAACCACAGCCTATCTTCAATCTCTTGGTGCAGAATTTTGGGATATCGTGGAAGGAGGATAAACATTCCCATCAACAAATCCTACAGATACAACTCGTAAAAAGCAGTATGAAACAAATGCAAAGGTTCTATTGGGGAGTCTATCTCAATTAGAATTCGTCAAGGTTATGCAACTCTAAATAGCATAGGAAATATGGGACAAGATCATCCTAAGCTATGAAGGAGACGATCAGGTAAAACGTGCAAAACTACAATCTCTCAGAATTCAATATGAAACTCTCAAAACGCACAATGATGAAAGTATGGCTAATTATTTCTTATGAATATATGAGATTGTTAATCGCATGAAAAATTTGGGTGAAGAGATAAAAGAAATTACTTTAGTTGAAAAGGTTCTAAGATCCTTGTCTTCTAAGTTTGAATCAAAAGTTTCTACCATAGAAGAAAAGCAGAATCTTCAGAGTATTACGATGTCACAGCTGCACGGAATCCCAACTGCTTTCGAAATGAGAAAAGGGGGGCCATAAGACATGAGAGAAGCTACATTCAAAGGAGAATACAATGAGTCAGGGCATACGTCAGAAGGAGAGGAAGAATCAAACTTCGTTAAGAACCTTCAACAAGGTTCTGGAAGATTCAGAGGCAAACTACCTTTCAAATGCTTTGCTTGTGGGAGAGTCGGTCACTATGCAGCCAAATGTCCTCATAAAGATAAGCTTGATAAAGGTAAGGAACCAGTTAAATGGAACATAAAACAAAATGTAAGTAGGAAGAGCTATTATATACACGAAGACAGTGATGGACTTTGAAATAGTGATGAAGATGAACATGGTAATGATTATAGACTTTTGATGGCTTTTGAAGATGATGATTTCTTGGATTCCATAGATGAAGATGAGCTCTATGAAGAAATTTATAAACTTAAAATCTATTTAGAAGAAAAGAGTATGATCATAAATACTCTGACATTCCAGCTTGCTCAAAGAGAAAAACATAATGAAAAGTTAGAATGTGAAATTGTGGGACTTAGAAGAGATATTGAGAAAACAAAAGTTCTTAATCTTAGATTTGCTAAAGGATCTGAAACTTTAGATGAAATTATCAAAGTGCAGTGTTCTCCTCTAATCAAGACAGGTCTTGGATATACTGAAGAAGCATCTCAAGCACAAAATCCATCCACCTCCAAAAGTTATCTTGATGCAACAAGGAGAAGTGAACAAAGGCATAAAGCAGATCACCAGGTAAATTAGGGTCATTCTACTTCAAGGATGAATAGAGATCACCAAGTAAATCGGGGTCAATCTACTTGAAGGATGAATAGAAGCTACAACCAACCTCAGGTAAATCATTCTCAGTTTTCCTCAAGAATGAATGTCAATAGAAACTACAATCACTTGGACGGTAGATTTGATAATCGCAGGAATTTCTTTAATGGCCAATGTTTTTTATGTCATAAGTTTGGACACAAAGCTGCTCAATGTGTTGCCTACAAGACCATCATGACTTGAGAAGCACGAAATCAAAGGAGTGAAACTGGGATCATGAAGAGGACCTATAATAACTTTTCTACTCTTGAAAATGAAATAGAATGCTATATTTGTAACAACTTCGGTCATGAAGATTCTGAATGCAGGAGTCAGTTTCAGCAAACATCTCAGAAGGAGCAAGCTTCATTGGGTCGCAAAACATGGAGAAAGAAATAACCACAACTAGAAAGATGTGGTATAGCCTTATATGTGAAAGGACAGGAAAATTAGTGGTACATCGACAGTGGATGCTCAAAACATATGACAGGTGATAAAGAAAAACTTCAGTCATATAGTGCCTTAGAAAAGGAAAGGAAAGTCTCATTTGGAAATGACACCCCTACACTCATAAAAGGTAAAGGTTCTGTTCTTTTAAAAGAAAAAGTCAAAGATGGAAATGTTATGTATGTTGATGGCCTAAAGCATAATCTATTGAGTGTTATTCAAATGTGTGATAAAGGAAATGATATAATATTTCGATCAAATGGATGTATTGTTCATGAGATTGATACAGGAGAAATAGTGATCAAAGGCATAAGAACTCCAAATAATCTATACATACTCAAAGGAGGACAACAACTATGCTATCTAAGCAAAACTGATGAACATTGGCTATGGCACAGAAGATTTGGGCATCTTAGTTTCTCCCAAATAAGGAAAGCATGCAAATATCAGGTCGTTCATGATCTCCCTGATGTCAGAATTCTAGATAATACAGTATCAAAATCATGTCAGTTTGGTAAGCAAACTAGAACTAATTTCCCTGAGAAGGAAGGATCAGCTAGTAAGCCACTTGAACTTGTCCATACTGATTTATGTGGTGAAAAGTCACCTCGAGGAGAAGAATACTTTATATTGTTCATTGGCGACTTTTCCAGGATGTGTTGGATAGGACTTCTGAAGCATAAAGACGAAGCTTTTGAAAAGTTCAAAGCATTCAAAGCCTTGGTTGAAAATGAATCAGATCACAGAATCAAATGCCATAGGTCTGATCGAGGAGAGGAATTTACCTCAGATGAATTTTTCGACTTCTGTGAAGAACATGGAATAAGGGAATTCTCTACTGCAAATGGCTCATGCTATGCTTGATGAATCTGGAACTCCTGCAACCTTCTGGGATGAAGCTGCATTTGCTGTCATTACTATTCTCAACAAAACAAACATCCGGGTAAACAACACTCAGACTCCTCATGAAGTTTGGTATGGTAAGACTCCTACGGTAAAATACTTCAAAGTATTTGGAAGCAAATGTTACATCAAAAGGACTGATGACAACCTTGGCAAGTTTGAACCTAGAGTAGATGAAGGCATTCTCCTTGGTTACTCTTCCCAAAGTAAAGGATATAAGTGTGTTGAAGCCCCGAAAATCGGGTCTATAACAAGGGGGATACCTACTCGGTCCAGACCTTGGTTGGCAGCTCCTTTTCTGTTTGGTATAGTGGGTCCTACTGGGGATATGGGACCAGTTTCCTAATTTGTGTGTGTGTGTGAAGGATTGATATTTCTGGTCTAAGAGTTCCTAATTGAGATGCTCTAATTCTAACTCTACTCTAAGGATATGCAATTGTATTCTAAGTAAACAAAACTATCTAAGTCTACTCTAACTCGGAGTGTAATCCTTCTGTTATGCGATCTAAAAAGATTTCAGATAACAATCGGTAATAAAGATCATTCAACTGTTATGAGAAAAGAATTCAATATAGATAAACCACTTCGTATAAGAAGTTAGATGAAACAGTTATGAAAAACATATCACATAATAAGCTACTCTTACATTAAGCATAAATAAATAGCTATCACCGTACAAAAGTGGCAAATGATAACTCAGTTATTCATGCATTAATATATAAATAACTGAACTTGAATATCACTTTAACACAGAGGCATAAATAGGTAAGAGATAAAAGTACCATTTATAACTAGTTCTACTCATGAGATTCAAGCGATAATGATTTATCTCTTCGTAATCCAACATCCACTAAGAGTGCATAAGTGCAACATCAGTAGCAGATATTAAATGTAAAATTCAATAAATCTTGTTCCATTCATTCATCAAAACCTCCTCGGAGGGTGCAAAAGTGCATGTTTTGAGGACAAGTTTTTGATAAATTTATGGACCCTTCTCTAAATGCATGAGAAGGGTTTAAATACTACTAATCTAAATCTAAAAATAACTTATTTACAAAAATGCATGATACGGTTTAAATGACCATCCTTTTTCTAGGCAAAATTAAAGCAAAATTAATACTAATATTGAATCTAAACTTAATAACTAACTACTTCCATATCTGATCCTTTAAATCGCAAGCATTCAGCATTTGCTTGAGTAGGGTTGGCTGGCTGACTTCAGACTTCGACTGTCCTATGAAAATGGAATCAGTAAGAGCTGGTGCCATATTTTTAGCAGAATTGATGGTGCATTTGAGGGTCATACACTAGATGTGTGGTTTTACCAAATACGCCCAGTAAGAATCCCAATTTAACTTAGTTAATCTCTTGATTGATTCCTCCTTTTCTTGAGCCTTTTGTCTCCAGTCTGCTTGCAATTGTTGTACTTTCGGTAGATACCCAGGAGTGGCTTCTGAGATTAGATTTTCTTTATACAAATTTTCAATAAGGCTATTTGCTACCATGGTTGTTTCTTCTGCTGCTTGCTATGCTTCTTTGATTTGTGCATCCCATTTGTTAAAGAGCATTTCTTTATGATTATCGTTTATTATTGGTGTGCCCGCTTTTTTTCCCTCCTCTATTTCTTGCCAAGCCAAATATTCAGTAACTCGTTTATCAATTAAATCATAATCATGTCACACATCCACGACTTGATTAGTGATTTTATCACTCATTTCACAATACGAGTTCCACTATGATATTCTTTGGCTCAATGCTTCCTGTTGCTGTAGTAGTTGATCGTTCAAGGAAATGGATCCTGTGATGAATTCGGTAATATTGGGATCATCCTTGTGCCTCTCCTGTATATCCTATAATTGCTTTTCTTTCTTAGCCAAACTGTTCTAGTAACCTATCTGCATCCGCTGGAATTCCTGTTGTAGTCTTTCAAGCTGTTCCTGTGTTTCGTTGTTGGCATTGGCTTGTTGCAGTTGTTGCTGTAAAACTTGTATCAGGTCTTGCTTTTCCTTTAGCAGTTGTTGTACTTTAGACGCTTTATCAATAGTTGCAGAGGCATAAGTTCCTGCGATCTGAGATAATTTCGTGAGATTTTCAGTTGGATCGGTAGTAGGATCTTGCCATAGGACATCCAATTGCTCTACGTCATGAGAGATCACGTTTTCCAATTTCCTCTTCTTCCTTTATCTTCTTACTACTTCCTTATGTTGTGGACTGTAAAATACATCAAGAGGAGGAATTTCCTCTATCTTGAGTATAAGTTTAGAGGAGGGGGTAATAGGAATATGTTCCATATTAGAGATATTGCTAGTTGCTCCTGTGATCATATCTTTTGTTGCCTGTACATTACTTACAGGTGTCTTTGTGTTTTACCCTTCAAGATTGATTAGATCATTGAAGGTCTCCCATTCCTTGTCTAGCTCATTTCTGTCTGATGGTGGTTGAATGATGAGAGGGGGAGGATCTATCTGCAAAGAGGTTAACACTTGTTGCTGTGGAAGTTCCTTTGATTGGGCAGTATCCCTTACTGATCCTTCGCTTTTACCATGGTCGCTTTCATATTTCTTAGAATGTTCTGATATTTCTTTCCCGGACATCAATTTAGATCTATCTGTACCAGAAATTTCACTGAGACTAATACTTGGGGTTGGTTCCCTTACGGGTTCTAAGCGTAGTTTTTCCAAAGGAATATTAGCTAGCCTTCTTTCCCTGTATATCTTGAACTGCTGAAACTCTGTTGGGTAGAATCGCGTTTGAGCCGAATATAGAATTTATTCAAGTGTGCTTCTCTGTTGGAAGATATCATCAAAACGATCCTCTTCTTTAGAAAAAACTTTTATCTTGACTGCAACAGTGAAATTCTTAGCAATATCATATGGGTCAAACGACATTCCTGGAAACTTGAACAATTGTAGACATGTTATGTTGCTTGTTGGAAATAATACTAAGAGGGGGGGTGAATCAGTATTATCAAGTTCTTTTAATAAATCTTCCTTATTTGCACTTTGAATTATTTTTGCATGTCAGTACCATAAAATAATGAGCATGAACAAAGAAAACAGATAGTCACACCAAAGAACACCAAATGTAAGGTGGAAACCCAATGTGGGTGAAAACCACTTGCTGCAATATGTCTCTATCTTCTTTCAAATTAGAAACTTCTTTTACAAATGTTTTGTACTGGTGCAGTCCTTTACCAGTACGTAGGTTGCAACCTGCAGAGAGATACAACTCTTTCTCATTTTCCAGTCTCTCCTGGAAGGGAGCTACAACCCCCTACTTCTTTTCTTTCAAGGACCACTTTTCATAAATTTTCAAACTGGATTCATAAACATCAAGAGATCATCAAGTACAATTAAATCACCCAGTCAACTGCAGTAACCAGATCAATAATAACAGTAAACTAAACCCAGAACACCTTATCAATAGAAAAATTCAGCCAACAAAAGGTCTTAAGACAGATACGCAGTTTTTCTTTCTTTATTCTGCGTGCGTACGCACTTCACCTTCTGCTCCCCTGCGTATACCCGCAGATACCCTTCTGTCGCATAGCATACCCATGCACTGTTTCTTCAATCACGCTACGTACTGTCACTGCAAGAACGCACCCACAGATACTGTCGCACCGCGTACTGCTACTGTAGCCACGCACCTACAGATGCTATCATGCCACGTACCTACGCACCTGCGGCTTCTGAAGCGCCGCGTACTTTCCCTATGCCTACGCACCTGAACTTCTGTCGCGCTGCGTACCCACGCACTGCACCTTCTTCTGCTCTGCGTATCCACGCACTTCTCCTTCTTCTTCTCTGCGTACCCACACACTTGCACTGTTAATCACCTGCGTACCTCTGATTAGGGCCAAAATGGCAGTCCCCCAGTGTGCCACCGATAGTCAGATGCTCAGATCTGATCATGCGCTCGAGAGATCACCCTTCATAGATTCGCTTTCAACTTCACTTTTATATAGATCAAGCTTTTGAAAAATAACCCAATATTTCAGATCTTAGGATATTCAATTTGCAAAAGATACCTAGCCAAGTGATCTCTTTTGCTTTATATAGGCAAGGCTCTTCCTAAAATCATGGATCAATACCATAGATAACCAATACATGGGGCTCAATAATAATAATAATAATATAGAGCAATACCACGGGCCAAAACCATAGAATCAAGAGGGGCAGGCTAAATACCACGAGCCAAACATAAGAAATCCCACGTGAGCACGCTTCTCTGCCTTGAAGTAAGTGAACTGGGGGTACGCACCTTCTGAATGGGTGACCTGCGTGTGCGGCCACAGTCCCTTCACGGCGTACATGCGGGTACGCACCTTTTGAACGATTCTCCTGCGTACTTCTTAATTTCCATTATTTTGAGAGCCTGATCAGTGCATTGCCACTTGAGGGTGTTGCCATCAAGTACAACATCTGTATCATAGAGCCATACCAGAATCATAATGCCAACAAACTCCCCCTTTGGACTTGATGGCAACCTCAAGGTCTTCAACGTCATTCTCCCCCTTTGACATCAAGGGCAAACGGTTATGCTCCCCCTGAATATGGACATGCTCCCCCTGAATATGATCCAAATCTGCAAAGAAGAACCATAATCCACCAAACACCATAAACGACCATGAAAGAGATAGAGACATATGCAGCCATGTTTAGATCAGCACCCATGTTCTCCTTCTATGCTCCCATAATGCCAACAATGCATTATATGTGCTCCCCCTGCACCTGTGCCATCGATCTGCAACCAATCCATAAACCAGCAAATGTACGCGTATACCATGTAAAGACCTCACGTACAACCAACAGATGAGATTCAACAACAAGATGATGCATCAACAACCCCCAGCTTTTGCCTGAGGTATTCAAAAGTCTCCCTGGGCAGTGGTTTGGTGAGTATATCAGCGACTTGTTCCTTAGAAGGAACATACTCCAACTTGGCCTTTTGTTCAAGCACTTGTTCCTAGAGAAAATGATACTTGATCGGTATGTGCTTGGTCTTTGAATGCATGACATGGTTCTTTGAAATGTTGATTGCACTTGTATTATCACATAGGATGGAGATAGGTGGTGTACAAGTGATTTGAAAATCCTGTAGGGTCTGCATCATACAAAGAAGTTCAGTGCAGCAAGATGCAGCAGCAACATATTCTGCTTCAGCTGTAGACAAGGAAATTGAACTCTGTTTCTTGCTGAACCAAGATACTAATCTGGAACCCATAAAGAATGCACCACCACTTGTGCTCTTCCTGTCATCCACACTTCCGTCCCAATCTGCATCTGTATAAGCATGAAGTGTGAGATCTGTATCTCTAGGATACCATAAGCCATAATTTTGAGTTCCTTGAAGATATTTGAAAATTCTCTTCACTACCTGAAGATGAGTTTCCTTTGGATTTTCCTGAAATCTTCCAACTATTCCTACTACATGCATGATGTCTGGTCTGGTACCTGTCAAATAAAGTAGACTTCCAATCATAGATCTATAGGTTTGTTGATGCACTGTTGTTGATTCGTCATTTGCACTGAGGTTGCATGCTGTTACCATGGGTGTACATACAGGTTTTGCATCTTCCATGCCATATTTCTTCAAAATCTTCTTGAGATACTTGGTTTGAGACAAGAAGATCCCTCCTTCATTTTGTTGGATTTGCAAACCAAGAAAGTATGTCAGTTCTCCAAGCAAGGACATTTCGAATTATTTCTACATCACTAAGGCAAAGTTTTGACGCATAGCTTCTTCATTGCTGCCAAAGATAATGTCATCTGCATACACAACAAGTATTAGCAATTTATCATTTTCAATTTTTATATAAAGATTGCTATCCGCTGATCCTTTTGAAAAACCTTG
>APFE031217866.1:35463-52863 GCA_000404065.3 Pinus taeda
TAATTTTCCCCTTATACTATTTATATCATAACACCCTCATACTGATTCCATTTTTGAATTGTAATATCTCATTGGTAAGATTTATTTAAGATTTTTCATTTAAACTCAAAACACATTTTCATACCATTGGAAAATTCTAAAAATATACAATTTTTTATGTTCTCTTAGCACTCTTAACAAGTTAAAATTGCTTGTAAATATACTTTGTAATTGTCATATAGTTATATGTATAGTCTCTCTATGCTCCTCTTTTTTAATTAACAAGGACTGGCATAGGTGTAAATATATATACCTACGCCAGTCCTTTTTAATTAAAAAAGAGGAGCACAAAGATATATATGCTTGGTGGAACTACATATTCATCATGTCCAATATATCACCCTGATTGTGGTGGGAAATTGAACTGGTGACTTCACATCAAGGAGTTCCTTAACAGAGCACGCAATCACCATCTATCCAAGACCCTGTTGACTATATATAAATAATTATAATTTTCATATATTTATGTAGATAGTCTCTTTTTGATCCTCTTTTTTAATTGACAAGTACAAATAAAGTTCATAGCGATGGTATTAAAGTTATAGAAATTAAAAGTAGAATGTGTAAAATTATAAGATTCTAATGGGAAGGTATAGAGATTACAAAGATGGGAAGCAAAAAGGAAAGAATAAAAAAATGGGGGTAGAAAAGAGGAAAGAAAAAGAAATGAGGGTGGGGGGGGGGATGATTTCAGAGGAGGAGAGGAGAGGAGAGGTAAAGAAGGACCACGAAGTGAAAGGGAGTTGTTTTAAAGTTTAGTTTTGATGGAAATCAGTCATGCCACTTGGTTTGTAACCTATCTTCCTCCACATTCAAACTCAACTTCCCCATAGAACTACCACCTAATTTTCCATGTCACAATATGAAAAATTTCAAAATTTCAAAATTTTATAATTCATCTTTTATCAATAAAGTTTATTTTTATAGAATTTTAATCTACCCAAAATTGACAACTCTTGTGCTATAATTAACTCATTACATCACTAATTTTGATCTCATTACCCTTGATATGACTCTTATATCTTTCATCTTTTGTGGATTGCGTCCCCTATATTTCATCTCAAAACGAGACTTTCACCCATCTTTGTCCCCTCGGGAATTATATCAAGTAGTGATCCAGGTGGATATTCAAACAAAGTGGCATGGAAAATATCAAAATTCATAGTGGCAGAAAAGCAAGCATCCTAACATCAAATCGAAGTGCTTGTCCCCCTGATTCCAATGGTGCAATTGGCGCTCCAATCCAAGTTTGGACAATGAAGTTGTGGCAGAAGGAAGGTTGCCTTGTTCCTATGGAAAATGAGGCTTTTCCCCTAAAAATGGCTTTAAGCTTTTAAAAGGCAAAATTGCAATCAGAGAAGTCAAAGGGGCAGACTTAAGGAGCAGTAGTGGAACCCTTGATCAACAATCTCCGATTAAATTGGAGTCGGGACAAGAGATGGCCGATATCGGGACTTAAGGCAAGTGACATGTGATCTGCATCATCGATCAGAGCAGCAATCAGATCGTCGGATCGACATCAGTGACATCGAGATGATAGGATCGGTGGATCCAGTCGGTGAAACCCAAGGAACAAGACCCCTGGACCGCAGCGATGCGATATGTTGATGCGATATGGTGATGTAATATGCCGATATTAGCGATATCGGTGATTGGCGATCGGCAATATCAATGATTGGTGATTAGTGGTCAGCAATCCCCGTTAACAAGACTATGGAACAAGTGACTTGTGATTTTCAATTAGTGTAGACTTTATTATGTTATAAAGCCTAATTTCATATAATTTGAAATCCAGGTAAAATGCTTTTGTTCGGGTTTTTCCAATGTTTTGTGTACTATCGCTTGGAACCAAAAAGGCCTATTTTTAAGGTTTGTTGCTTTCGCCGACCCTTCCATCTAAATGACCTCTATTATAAACAAAACAACTCCGATTTTTAAGCAGAATTGTGTTATAAAGCCCAAGGCACACAACAGTGTATGGGAGAGAGGATTTTTAGCACGCAGTTCGAGGTAGGAGAGCTTTCAGGAGGGCCGATAGTGTATTTTGTCTGATTTGGACAAATCTTATATGTTTTCAGCCCCTCTTAATGCCACAGACACATTGGTGCTATCCATTTCTCCATTTGAGGTCTCCATTTCACAAAAATTGTCCAAAATGGAGGTATAAGCCACCTTTTTATGTAACTGGTGATTGTAATTATCTTCTTTTCATGCCATTTAATATATGAAGGCCTCCCCATTGATCGAGCAGGGCCCGAATATGTAGTCTGAGTTGGATGAACTCCATTATCAAGTCTTGTTGTCTTCTTGTCATGCCCTTATGTGTTCCTTCTTCTTTTATGTGTGCACATTAGATTTTTGTGTTAAAGCTACAATTTCTACATGTGATTCTTTTCATACATCTATAAGAAAAAGATCCCTTGATCAAGTGGTATCAGAGCAGGTCTTTTTAGATGTGAATTGCATGTTTGTATGCTAATAGGAGATAGACTCCAAATAGGTGAAGGGGAATTAGAGACTTTCGATCCCGAAGTGGGGCATGCACATCGAAGGAGAAACATGGCGGAAGATGAAGCTCATATTGAAGAGGAGCGCAATTTCCGCAAGACGTTCTATTCAATGGTAGAGAATATTAGTCAGTTCGTTTTAAGGCTAGAAAAAGCAGAGGAGAGAAACCCAGAAGAACAAGGTTCAGCATAAGGGAATGGTGAACAAGAACCCCCTCCTTCTCCTTTTGTGAGTGAAGATTCTCCTTCCTCTGACCACCATAATCGTAGAAATTCAAAGGATGCATATAAGAAACCTTTCTTTAAATTAGATGTTAAATTTGATCTTCCCATGTTTAATGGTTAAAGTAATGCAGAAAATCTTAGTAATTGGATTATGAAGATTGAGGTTTACTGTAGTATTCAACAAATCATGGAGGATGAGACAAAGATTCAGTTGGCCTCTCTACGACTGAGTAGCACCGCTGTCGTTTGGTGGGAGAGAAAATTGTAGCACAGTAAGAATGTGGGTAACCTCTTTTCCTCATGGCCTAATTTTATTTCTGCATTAAAGGAACAATTTTATCCTTTAGGATACAAGTAAAAAGCTTTAATGAGTTGGAAATATTTAAGTCAAGGCAAAGGTCAGGATGTTCAGAGTTTTACAGAGGATTTTAGAAAGCAAGCAATTAATCTGGGTATTGCACTTGATACACCTGAAGTTGTAACTAAGTATATTGTCTCATTGCATAGCTACATTAGGCATTCATTGCTGTTGTTTGAACCAAACACTATTGACGCAGCCAGTGTAAAAGCAATCCATATTGAGAACATGGGAAAAAATAAAAGAGATGATCATTCCAGAAAACCATCGTTCAGACATCCCAATGGCAAATCTAAAGTGAAATGGAAAGCAAAGGAGAAGAAGACGGCAAACTATTTGGTATCAGCATAGTTCCCACCAAACTTGCCCTCCAAAGAAAAGAGAAAGATAGTCAGGAAAAGTGCCCCCCTTCACCTGGATTGTGGCTAATCTATTCAAACTTGGCCCAAATCAAATCTTGAGAAGGTGTGTAAGGGAAGAGGAGGTTTTTGACATCCTTCTGACCTGTCATGATGGGCCTTGTGGAGATCACTTTGCAACAAAGAGGACATCATTCAAAGTGTTGAAAGCATGCTATTATTGGCCTACTCTTCATCAGGATGTGAAAAAGTACATTATTTAGTGTGATCGATGCTAGAGGATCAGAAAGCCTACTCCAAGAGATGAAATGCCCCTACAACCTCAAGTGACTTTCAAGCCATTTGACAACTAGGGCATGCACTTCATTGGGCCTATCAACCCTTCTTTAAAGCAAAATCAGTACATTATTGTGTGCATTAATTATTTAACTAAGTGGGATGAAACCAAGGAGATTAAGGCAGCAATAGAAGAGAAGGTGGTTGAGTTCCTAAGGGAGAATGTATTCTACAAATTTGGGTACCCTAAAAAGCTAGTCACAGACCAAGGCAATGAGTGTACCTCTATCATGATTGAAGAACTACTCAGCCATCACAAAATCAAGAATAGGACCTCCACTCCTTATCATCCACAAGCTAATGGGCAAGTGGAGGTGACCGATGAGGCACTGGAGAACATCTTAACCAAGGTAGTAAGCAACAACAGGAAGGATTGGGCAGAGAGACTAGTTGAGGGCACCTGGGCCTATAATACAACATGGAAGTCCACTAATGGATTTACACCGTATGAGCTGGTCTATGGGAAAAAGACTTCGTTGTCCATTGATTTTGAATATAACACATTAAGGATGGAAGCCCAACTAGATTTGGATCTCAGTCATGCATAGAAAGAAAGATTGTTCAATTTGAATGGCTTGGATGAATTCAGAATGTAGGCCCTCCTACATACAAAGATATTTTAGCTTCAGAGGAAGATATGGTATGACCAACATATCAAGGAGAAGAAATTTCAAGAGGGAGACCTGGCATTGTTATATTATTCTAGGTATAAATACTTCAAGGGCAAGCTAAGGACAAGATGGATCAAACCTTATGTGGTGGAAAGATTCCATGATAATGGTTCAGTACAAATCAGAACTATAGATGAAGAAGCCATTATGTTTCTTGTTAATAGACACCGATTGAAAATGTATAAGAGGCCTTTATAAAAATAAGAGTTCATTGACAATATCAATAAGACAGTGATGATGGTGGAGCAAGTTCCAACTCCTCCCTCATTAGGGCACTGGAAAAGAGAAAAAAGAATAAGGATTCAGGTGAAAACCTGTGTGAGGTGCCTGAGTCCCATCTTTGGGTTGAAAACCTCATAAGGCGGCCCAAGGATGAGAAATAATGAAAAAGAGTAAGAAGATCCTTAGGTGAAAACCTTCCTTGAGGCGCCCCGGGCATATATCTAGGGTCAAAACCTGTCTGAGGCAACCTAGGTGTTTTAAATAATAATAATAATAAAAGAAGAAAAAAGAAAAAATACATAATTGTTATTTGCAAGTGGGTGAGAAAGACAATCAAGGAGCAAAGAGAAGATCTAAAGGGAACCCTACCTCACATATATTCATCTCCTCCACTCCTTACCATGCATCCCTCCATCAATTCCATTGTTTTTTTACTTCATTGCTTCAATTTAAGGTGAAGATTGTGTTTTTTACAGGATCCCCTGTATTCCTACAAGATCCCCTAAATGGTAGGTTGGTTAGGTCCCCAAAATTCATTCTAGACATGATCTAACCCCTCACCTCATCCATTACCATCATCCTTGAACTCACACACACTTCTACTCTCTCTGTCCATTCATTACAACATCCTCACAGCACCATCCAACAACATGATCAAGAAATTCTAAGGGAGATGCCAAACATTGCCAAGTGGTAATCCAGGAGCTACACAGTAGCAACAGCATCAGATCTGCAGTCACAAACACCATCAATAGAAAAAAGAGGAGGAAAAATAGTGACCATGTAGAAAATGAACAACACAACACCTCTGATCCTCGACAAACTATAGCATGGCATTAAGACCACAGGTAAGTATCCCACTCAGTCACTCATATGCATCATTTGATCAAAAGTTGTAAAGGTTATGAGGTATTTGGTTTGTAAGTGAAAAGGTGGCTAGTTAACTTGGGCACCTTTGTTGAATCATCACATACAAAGTAGGGAGTCCTCTCACACATGGCTGCAGTCAACTCAAAGAATAGAGGAGGAGTAGGACAAGAAGTGGTTAACTATGGATTTAACAATTGTGGGAGCTGATTACAAGGAATGAGAATAATGAGGTGGTATAAAGGGAAAAAAAATTCCTTTGCATCCATTCATGCATTCCACCTCCTTGAAACTCCCTCACTCAAGTAGCTTTCATAACTCTGGCCACCCAATAGAAGCAAGGATCCATCATTCTGCAAGAGAATTCTTATAAGAACAGTCTACAGGAGTAGTCTACAGGATAGCCAGAGAGGGTTTCAAGAGGGAATATCAAGAGAATTGTCCACTGCCACCATTCTAAAGAGGTAGGATCTAAAAATTCATCCCCATTTACAGGAAAATGAACTAGGAGTCCTCTAAAAATCTAGTGGATTACATACACAAGAAACTTTGTTTTCTCAATAATTTTCTCATATCACTCCACACAGCAAAATCCATGCCATTGTTATATTTATAGGGCTCACTATATATCTCACCCCAGAGTTCATCAGTAGGGTCACCACACTTCCCCTAGGAATTGCATGGAGAAAAGAAGACAAAGAAGACAGTTAGACGACAAAAAGCAAATTACTTTTAGAAGGTGAAGAACCCACAGAGGATAAAAATGGAGTAAGGAGGGAGAGTCTGCCATACCCATGGAGTGAGGTAGGCTACCAACTCATCAAATATATCTCATATGAAGGTAGATACAATGTTGTTTATGGCTACCATTTTAGGATGCTTGAAGAACTAAGATTTGGGGTAGAAATAACAGTTCACCAAAGACAACATACCCTATTTCTTAATGCAATCACTCATAGACTCTAGCAACAAAGTAAAGGAAGGGAATTCCCAACAGTTCGCTCACCATGGTTTGATCAGAATCCTCATTGAGAATGCCCTCCAAAACCTTAGGATCCCTATAAAATGGTCAGTCTTTAGAGACTTACCAGCAGAGGATGACATCAAAACCCTCATCTATGATGTTAGTCCTTCTATCAGAGAGGAAGAAGGCACTGAAACAGAAGGGGAAGAACCCAAGGAGGAGTCACCTAGGGTGTCTCCAGAGGCCCTTGAGAGGGAAGCTACAGGAAAAGGAAAACTAACTAGCATGTATGGCCAACCTCTCCTTGGAGGCCATCCAATGTAGGATTCCAGCTAAATCCTATGCTCTTTAGCTTGAAGAATAATGGTTGCAATTTCATATTAAAACACTAGCATAAAGGGGCACAATGCCATTTTAGGACTTCAAGAAATTTATTGATCTTTTTGATCAAAGTGCACTAGAGGATAGGGCCAAAATGGTTGAGTTTTGCTTGCACAACATGGCCCTCACAGACATGAATATTTGGGATCCTAATGCAGATCTAGGAGATCTAAAATTAATGGCTTTGGCATCATCAATGAACCATGAGAATTCAAGGGTTGCAGAGATGAAACAAATATTGGCCAAAGAGAAAAATTAACCTATTTTCATTAGAGATGAACAATCAAATCCCATGGCCCTAATCAGCACCCATAATCTAATTGCAAATGATCCTCAACTGGCACCTAGATACCTTACTACCCAAGAGCAAGAAATTTCACATTTTGAGGATATGTTTAGGCTACTAAGAGATGATAATATACATACCTGCTAAATGAGATGGAAAACACTGCCACACAGCTTGAAGATCAGAGAATATCACTCCCCTCAAAGGTTGAGAGAGGCACTCAACAGGACACCCATGTATAAGAAATCAATGCAAAGGTTGAAGGTCAATTGGATAGGCCTAAAACTCAATCCACCACTACTCCTAGGGATGATAGAAGGGAGAAAAGAAGAAGATGAAAAGAGGCAATGGGAAGAAGTAGAAAGGAAATTAGGCTTCTATAAACAAGAAGAAGAGACCACAACAGAAGCATGGGATGTCAAAGAGGCTACCAGAGCCATGAAGGACATGGACATTGACTAAGTTGCTCAAAGGATGAGCAACACTTTTAGTAGGGGGTGATGATGAGCCTCATTATTGGGTAATTATATGTGCCTTAATTGGCCTTAATTCACCTCCTAGCTTAGTCAAACCAACTACTCTCACACCTTATTACATACTTTTAATTATATTTTGTTTATGAGATGAGTTAGAGTTGGATATTTTGTTTTGTGGTCTAATGTGCATGTAATGCAGGAATAAAGGATAAAAGCAAGGAACTATGGCAAAGACCTTGGTCAAAACTCAAATGGGACAAGGGAGAGGAATTATAGGAGGAAAATCCTCCTCATTTACTACCCCTCCATTCGAATATTCCTCCATCATCTCGGAGTGCGAATGGCCAAATCATGAGGAATAAAAGAGAGTTGAACAAGTGAAAGTCACGTAAACCAGTTTATCTTGAGTGGGAAGCCAAGTCTCCCTAATGGGAAGGAAGTTGTTGGAGACTTTAGACATATAAGTAGAGAGGCTTAGGACCTCAGTAGGATTCAGATTCTTATTGTAAAACTTGACTTTATTTTTGAGTTGCAAGACTTGTGACAATTTGTTATGTAATCCATGGTTTCTATAATAAAGATGAGTTATGTTTTGAGCTAGCACTAAGTTAACTCATAGGGATGAAGCTCTTGCGTTAGGGCCCAACTTGAGTAGCCAAAGCTCCTCTTTATTGTACATGTATGCTAGCATATATTTTTGGTTCTGTTCATTTGCTTAAGTAGCTTTCTAGTTCTATTCATTTGCTTAAGTAGCTGCATTTCCATTACAACAATATAGTGTAGACGATTCATGGTTTTCTATTTATTTGCTTAAGTAGTTGCATCCCGCTTACAATAGTGTAGAGTAGATCGGTTGTGCTTTAGTTTACTTCCATTTGTGACTTCTTTCAGTTCACAGGTTAGCTAGGAGAAAAATATCACCATAAGGTTGTCCGCAGGTGTCTCAGCCTCACCTCCTCCCTCTAGGACCATGACTTGAGGAAGAGACCCTTCAGCAACCCCAAAAACATAGGTTTCTAGTTCTCGCATGAGCTTTGGGGTTTTTTGTTTGATGCAGTTACTTGTTTCATTTCACTGTCATTGTTTTCCATCACTCTCGGTCCACCCTCACCCTCATTGGTTTTTCTGTCGTTTTCATTTGAAACCTCCTTCATCACGTTCTTCATGCATCGTTTCTTCACCGTTCAATCCACAACAAACATGACCAATCAATATTTGATTCATTAGTTTACCCAACGGCCATTGTGTGCAAAGTATTGCACCTAATTTACGTGCTCTAATCCCCACCGACGATCTATCTCTTGATCCAACAGCTACCGCGTCACCCACTCACCAACTAGTTTGGCCAATCTCCACCATCAATCTGTCTAGCCTGATCCGACGGCTATCACGCAATCTTGCATGGATTCTTACACGAACATTATCCACCTGAGAGCATGTGAGAAAAGTGGTTTTCTCGTGCTACATGTTGCTTAGTTAGGCTAATTACGTGAAATTCATAAATGCAACTTACAGCTTCAAGGGCGCGCGAGAAACTACTTACCACGTTTGAAACCCGCTCCATAAATTCCGCACGTTTTATTCCCGCGATACGATCTCCACCATCCATCCTCTGATTAATCTTATCCGTCCATCTGTTGAATTAATATCTGTGATAAGATCTCCATTGTTCATCTACTTCATTACCCTTTTTGTCCATCTATTCACTTAATTCCTCACAATACAATCTCCGTAGTTCATCTTCTTCGTTACCCTATTCCTCCATCCATTAACTTAATACCTCATGATAAGATCTTTGTCATTCATCTATTAATTAACCCTGTTCATCCATCTCTTCGCTTAATCCCCTGTGATAAGATCTCCACCGTCCATCTTCTGATTGTTGATCAATCCAACGATCCCTATGCACTATTGTGTCCTTTCATCCTCCTTTCACCAATTTCGATCTCCAACTGCTCTTCCACTTGAAAACAAATTTGGTGTAGTTCCTTTTCTTACACCTTAGTATATTTTAATTCTCTTTACCTCTACAACTTAGATGGCAGCATTAGGTTAGTGTTGATTTATAAATTCTTTTTAGCATAATTGTTTAGATGGTTAGTTAGGTTATGGCGTGGTTTAGAATTACATGTTGTTTTCTTCATTAATATAGTAGAGTAGCTCTCTCTTAGAATAGATTTTCTCTTTTTCCATCAAATAATTAAGCTTCTTTTGACCCTATAGAAGTCTGGCTTGGAACCCCTGGGGTCTCTTACCAGATGAGCAGTGACAACATGCAGGACCTTCACTTTTACTTGTGCATATAGCACTATCACCTCCAAGTTTGTACGAACCCTGGGTTCATAAGTAAATCTAGTAGCCCTGGGAGTTGCAACATTATTGTTGTAATACCTAGGCTCTTTGAGGTAAAGAGCATATGATTTAGCTGGCATCCCACACTGGATGGCCTCCAAGGAGAGGTTGGCCATACAAGCTAGTTGGTTTTCCTTTTCCTACAACTGTCCTCTCAAGGGCCTCTAGTCCTTGTGTTCTTCCCCTTCTATTTCAATGCCTTCTTCCTCTTTGACAGAAGGACTAACATCATAGATGAGGGTTTTGAAGTCATCCTTTGATGGTAAGTCTCTGGAGACTGACCATTTTATAGGGATCCTGAGGTTTTGGAGGGAATCCTCAATGAGGATTCTAATCAAACCATGGTGAGCCAACTGTTGAAAATTCCCTTCCTTTACTTTGTTTTTGGAGTCTATGATTGATTGCATCAAGAAATAGGGTATGCTGAGTCTTTCGTGAACTAGTGTTTCTACCCCAAATCTTAGTTCTTCAAGCATCCTAAAATTGTAGCCATAAACAACACTGTACCTACCCGCATATGAGATATATTTGATGAGTTGGTAGCCTACCTCACACCATGGGTATGGTAGACTATCCCTCCTTCATTTTTATCCTCTATGGGTTCTTCACCTTCTAAAAAGAATTTTGTTTTTGCCACCTAATTGTCTGCTTTGTCTTCTTTTCTCCATTCAATTCCTAGGGGAAGTGTGGTGACCCTACTGATAAAATCTAGGGTGATATCTATAGTGAGCCCTCTAGCTATAACAGTGGCATGAATTTTACTGTGTGGAGTGAGGGAATGAGAAAATTCTTAAGAAAACACAGTTTCATGTGTATGTAATCCACTAGCTTTTTAGAGGACTTCTAGTTCATTTGCTTGTAAATGGGGATTGATTTTTAGATCCTACCTCTTTAAAATGGTGGTAGTGGAAATTATCTTGATATTCCCTCTTGAAAACCTCTCTGCCTATCCTGTAGACTGCCTCTGTGTATCCTATAGACTACTCCTGTAGAGTGTTCTTGTAGGAATTCTCTTATAGAATGATGGATCCTTGCTTCTAGTGGGTGGCCAGAGCTATGAGAGCTACTTGAGCGAGGGAGTTTCAAGGAGGTGGAATGCATGAATGCATGCAAATGATGTTTTGTTTCCCTTTATACCACCTCATCATTCCCACTCCTTGTAATCATCTCCCACAGTTGTTAAATCCATAGTTAACCACTTCTTTTCCTACTCCTCCTTTGTTCTTTGAGTTGACTCTAACCATGTGTGAGAGGACACCCTAATTTGTATGTGATGACTAAGCGAAGGTGGCAAAGTCAACTAGCCACCTTTTCACTTACAAACCAACTACCTCATAACCTTTACAACTTTTCATCAAATGATGCATATGAGTGAGTGAGTGGGATACTTACCTATGGTCTCGATGCCATGTTGTAGTTTGTCAAGGATCAGAGGTGATGCATTGTTCATTTGCTATATGGTCATTCTTCTTCCTCCTCTGTTGTCTGCTGATGGTGTCTGTAATAGTAGATCTGATGCTACTACTGTTGTGTAGCTCCTGGATTACCACTTGGAAATGTTTGGTGTCTCCCTTATAATTTCTTGATCATGTTGCTAGATGGTGGTGTGATGAGGTTGTAATGAATGGACAAAGGGAGTAGGAGTGTGTGTGAGTGCAAGGATGATGATAATGGATGAGGTGAGGGGTTAGATCATGTCTAGAATGAATTTTGGGGACCTAACCAACCTACAATTGAGGGGATCCTGTAGGAATACAGGGTGTCCTATAGAAAACATAATCTTCACCTTAAATTGAAGCAATGAAGTAAAAAAACAATGGAATTTATGGAGGGATGCATGGTAAGCAGTGGAGGAGATGAATATATGTGAGGTAGGGTTCCCTTTGGATCTTCTATTTTCTCCTTGATTATCTTTCTCACCCACCTGCAAATAACAATTATGTCTTATTTCTTTTTCTTCTTTTATTATTATATTTTTTTTTGAAAAACACATAGGCTACCTCAGAGAGGTTTTCACCCTAGATATCTGCCCTGGGTGCCTCAAGAAAGTTTTTCACAAAGGGATATTCTTACTCTTTTTCATTTTTTTCATCCTTGTGCAGCCTTACAAGGTTTTCAACCCAAATATGGGACTCAGGCGCCTCATGGATGTTTTCACATGAATCCTTATTATTTTTTCTCTTTTTCAATGTCTTGATGAGGGAGGACCTAGAACTTGCTCCACCATCATCACTATCTTATTGATATTTTCAATGAACTCTTGTTTTGAGAAAGGCCTCTTGTACATTTTCAATCTATGTCCATTAACAAGCAATGGAATGGTTTCTTCATCTATAGTTCTAATTTGCACTGAACCATTATCATGGCATCTTTCCACCACATAAGGTCTGAGCCATCTTGTCCTTAGCTTGCCCTTGAAGTATTTATACCTAGAATCATATAATAATGCTCAGTCTCCCTCTTGAAATTACTTCTCCTCGATATGTTTGTCATGACAAATCTTCCTCTGAAGTTGAACTATCTCTGTATGTAGGAGGGTCTACATTCTAAATTCATCCAATCCATTCAAATGGAACAATCTTTCTTTTTGTGCATGACTAAGATCCAAATCTAGTTGGGCTGTGATCCTCAATGTGGTATATTCAAACTCAATGGAGAGCAAAGCCTTTTTCCCATAGACCAGCTCATAGTGTGTAAATCCAGTGGTGGTCTTCCATGTTGTATTGTAGGCCTAGGTGGCCTCAACTAGTCTCTCTGCCCAATCCTTCCTGTTGCTTCTCACTACCTTGGTTATGATGTTCTCCAGTTCCCTGTTGGTCACCTCCACTTGCCCATTAGCTTGTGGATGATAAGGAATGGAGTTCCTATGCTTTATTTTGTGATGGCTGAGCAATTCTTTAATCATGCTAGAGGTAAACTAGTTTCCTTGGTTTACGACTAGCTCTTTAGGGTACCCAAATTTGTAGAATACATTCTCCCTTAGGAACTTAGCCACCTTCTCTTTAGTTGTTTCCTTAATCACCTTGGTTTCATCCCACTTAGTCAAATAATCAGTGCACACAATAATGTATTGCTTTTTATTTGGAGGAGGGTTGATAGGCCTAATGAAGCCCATGCCCCACTTGTCAAATGGCTCGAAAGTCAGTTGAGGTTGTAGGGGCATTTCATCTCTTGGAGTAGGCTTTCCCATCCTCTGGCACCGATCACACTGACTAATGTACTTTTTCACATCCTGATTAATAGTAGGCCAACAATAGGTTGCTTGCAACACTTTGAATGTTTTCCTCTTTGCTACAAAGTGACCTCCACAAGGCCCATCATGACAGGTCAGAAGGATGTCAAAAACTTCCTCTTCCCCTACACATCTTCTCAAGATTTGATATGGGCCAAGTTTGAACAGATTGCCCCCAATCTAGGTGAAGGGGGTGCTTTTCTTGACTATCTTGCTCTTTTCTTTATAGGGAAAGTTTGGTGGGAAATGTGTTGATACCAAATAGTTTGCTATATCAGCAAACCATGGGGAGAGAATTTAAATAGCAAACAAATGCTCATCTAGTAACTGGTCATCCACCATTCCTTCTTCACCTGCAGGAAGATTCATTCTAGATGGGAAGTTTGCAACAACATTTTCCTTACCAGGCTTATCAACAATAGTTATATCAGACTGCTGTAATAAAAGCAACCATCTTATAATTCTAGCATTCACATCTATTTTGTTCAATAAATATTTGATTGCAGCATGATCGGTATGCACAAATGTTTGATAGCCTGTAATGCAATGCCTAAATTTGTTTAATGAATGCACAATATCTAGGAGTTCCTTTCCCGTCACAGTCTAGTTTAGCCTTTGACAGGTTCTTAATGATAAAATAGATGGAATAGGGCAATTTCTCCTCTTCCTGACCTAAGGCTGATCCAATGGCTTTGTGTGAGGCATTAGTATGAATATGAAAAGGGAGGGCCTTATTTGGGCCTCTAAGAATTGGTGCAGTGATTAAATTACCCTTTACAATGTCAAAGGCCTCTTGATAGCTCTTTGACCATATAAACTCAGAATCTTTGGCCAATAATCCAAACAAAGGAGAGGCAAACTTGCTGAAGTCCTTTATGAACCTTTGATAATATCTAGCTAACCCTAAGAAACTCCTGACATCTCTCTGCTTTTGTGGAGGTGGGACCCTTTGGATGATTGCTATTGTGTTTGGGTCCACCTGCAATCCTTGCTGAGATATTGAATGACCTAGCTTGGTCCCTTCAGTCATTAAGAATTCATATTTTTCTGGACTAAGAGATAGGTTCATTTCAATGCATTTGTGCAATACTTTGCCCAGGTTAGTCAGGGCTTCTTGAAAATCACAGCCATAAGGTGTAAAGTCATCCATATAGATTTCCACAACATCATGTACTAATTCGGCAAAAATACTCAAGACTACTCTATGAAAAGTGGCAGGAGAATCACATAAGCCAAAAGGAAGGACCCTATAGGAAAAAGTAACCCAAGGATAGGTGAATGTGGTCTTATCCTACTCTTATGGGCAGATTTGGATTTGGTTGTACCCACTAAATCCATCTCGGAAGGAAAATGACTTCTTCCCTACTAGGCCATCTAACACGTGGTCAATTAAGGGTAGGAGAAAATGATCCTTCTTTGTGGCTTTTTTCAACTCCCTATAATCAACACAAATCCTCCACTTACCATTTTTCTTGGGAACTAACACTAAAGGAGAGACCCACTCACCATCTGAGATAGGGTAAATGAATCCTGCATCTAGTAGTTTTTGTAGTTCTTCTTTGACTACGTCTTTAAGAGTTGGATTCATCCTCCTTTATGGTTTCCTGACTGGCTTGCAACCTTCTTTGATGTATATGTAGTGAGTACACACTGAGGGGTGTACTCCCTTCATTTCCTTGTAACTCCAAGTGAAGGCTTCTAGGTTTTCTCTCAACATGTTGCATAACTCTTCCTCTTCAAGAGTAGACAAAGATGGATTAATTTTCAAAGTTTTCTCTAGGCTGAATTCTATGGTTCTGACACGGAGTGGGTTGGAAATGGCCAAGCATAAGTCAATTGGATGATTGTTCTAGGTTTCCCTTACTTCTTCTTCTAATGGTAATGAACTAGGAGTTGGGCTTTGGAGCAGGTGTACAATTAAGTCATCCTCATCTTGATGTCCTCCTCCTATGGTTTCTTCCAAAGCATAAAGTTGGGTAGAATAAACCTCATCTTCTTCCTCCTCCTCCAACCACAAAGGTAAATCATGCTTAAGGGAAGGTTGAGTAGGAGGGTATAAGACTAATTGTTTGGACATATGCCCATTCTTGATTGTCATATTCCCAACCTTGCAGCTAATGTAAGCATCACTTATGGCCAACTATGGCCTCCTAAGGATGAAAGGGTAACCAGTAAGCTTAGCCTTAGACTGGAGAACTAGAAAAACTATAGGGTACTCACAGGAGTCGATGGAGGCAATCACATCCTCCATAATTCCCTCCGAGGTGACTGTGGAACCGTTTGCAAGTTGCAGAATTGTTGTGGTCTTCCTCAATGACCCTTTGAGGTTGAGCTTAAGCATGGTTTCCTTGTTCATCACAGTAATGGCAGCCTTAAGATCAATAAAAGTGTGTGGGACAGTGGTTCCATTGATGTGCACATCTACTACAGGGCTTCCAAGGTCAAAATATTTTGGACATATTACCTGTCCCAACATTAAGTTATACAACCGCCCAATGACATTAATGGTAGGGGAATCAATTTTTCTTCTTCCTGGATGCTTGAAGAATTTCTCCTTAATCAACTTATTTTAAATGGGAACATATTTTATTTCCTCGAGAAGGGGGATATTTACACATAGATTTTTCAATTCTCCGAGAAGTTCAGTTTCTTCTGTTGTAGGCTAGAGTAGTTGGGCTAATCTCTTAGGAAAGGGTGGATTTAATTTAAGGTTTCTTTCATCTCTTTCTTCCTCAACCTCCCTATGTGGAGAGGGAGGTTGGTTGTCTGGGAGAATTCTCCTAGATCTTAGGTTGATCTCCTGGATTTCTATAGCATATGTTGGGTATGATGTCTCCCCACTGTATGCTTGTTGACCCCACCTATTTTTTGGGTTTGGATTTGGCTGGGTAGGAATATGGGTTGCTTGGGTGGAGTAGAGTGTAGGATTTGTGGTTGGGTATGTGGTGGGGCCAATAGGGCTAGAACATTATTGAATTGGGGCCTCCACCCCTGGAGTGGGGTATTCCACTAAGGTTGTGGCTAAACATAAGGTTGAAATGAATGGTCGGCTTGCTGGGAATGATACTTAGATGTATAGGACCAAGGAGGGGGTGTAGACCGGGAAGGATGAGAAGGGGGTCCCCAAGAAGGTATAGTTGTGGTTTGGTTGGGGTTCTAATATGCATGGGATGATCCTTGCATACCCTGTTGGTATGGTCTAGGACTAGGAGGTCTCCTTTGGTTGATGTAACACAACTGTTCAGTGACCCCTTTAGCTCCTTGATATACAACTTTGAGTCCAGGTAAAGAAGGGCACTTGTCTGTGGAGTGATTTTCTTCACAGACTGAGCAAATGTTAATACAGTTCAATGGACATTCATTCCTAGGATGCCTCCTGGTGCATCTAGGACAAAAGATGACCAAGGCTCTCTTTGCTTCCTTTTTCTTCCTTTTGATGTTCATGGTGTCCAATTTCAAGGCAAGGGTTTGCAACATATCACTTTTGAAATCTTCTAGCATATTTCCAATTTCACCCTTGATGGATGAGTTGGAGTATGATGTACTGGCCATAGGTTGACTACCCCTACCCCTTTTCTTGGTTTCCCTAGAACGGTTTCTAAAGGTAGTCTTAATATCCTCATAAGCTAATTAGTAGATATCTCCTCTTGCTATCATATGTAAGGTATCCAGAAGATCCTCCCTTACTCCTCTAAGTAGGACCAACTTCAGTGACTCAGGGTCAAGTGTGCACTTGGCCCTTTTGTAACTGAGCTGGAATCTTTCTTCATAGTCTTCTAAGGATTCATCCTGGCCTATGGTCATCCTAAAAATCTCTTCTTTAGTGTCCTTTGACCTACAATAGTCCCTATATTTTTTGATAAAATCTCGTTGCATCTGAGCCCAATTTACGATGCTATCTCTAGGTAAAACCATGAACCAGCGCAATGATGCATCCTTGAGGGTAGATGGAAATAGTTTTAACTTTTTCTCATCATATGTATAGTCAAAGGTTCGGCATATAACAACAAAATCAAATAGGAAAGTGTCAGGTTCCTCTGTGGTCAAGCCATGTGTTGGGTTGTGTTATATTCTTTCCACATAGTTAACAGGGGGTTTGAGGGGTACCCGTAACCCCACTTTATG
>APFE031217866.1:54967-70717 GCA_000404065.3 Pinus taeda
AGAAAGAATGAACAAGACGTGGATGGAAAGGGCAAGAAGCATGCTCAGTGGTGCCGGGTTAGGACAGGAATTCTGGGCAGAGGCGGTGGATACTGCATGTTACTTGGTCAACAGGTCACCTTCATCAGCGTTGGAGGATAAGACTCCACAAGGAGTATGGACTGGTAAGAAACCCTCTCTTTCACATCTGAGGGTATTTGGATGTGATGCATATGTACATGTTCCAAAGGAGAAACGAACCAAGTTGGATAGTAAATCTAAAAGTGCATCTTTATTGGGTATAAGGATGGTTTAAAGGGTTATAAGCTTTGGAACCCAGTAACAAGGAAGGTTGTGTACAGTCGAGATGTGGTGTTCAGAGAGGTGAAAGATGTTATTAAACATGAAGTCCACCAAAGGAACCTGTGAAGATAGAGTTTGAACTAAAGGAGGAAGAATCAGACTCTGTAGCAGAGGAGGAATCAGAAGATGAAGAGCCACAAACTCGGCTTGTGGAGAAGATCAGTTTCGAGAAAAGAAGGTAGCCAGAAAGGTATAGTCCATCTGCTTTCTGTTCAAACTTTTCTTTGTCTGTTACTGATGATGATCCCAGAACTGTGAAGGAAGCAGTGGATTCAGAGGATGGAAAACTCTGGAAGAGGCCATGGTTGATGAAATGGCATCTTTGCACAAAAATGAGGTTTGGGATCTGGTGGAGTTTCCGGCTGGAAGGAACCCATTGGCAGCGAATGGGTGTTCTAGAAGAAGACAAATGCAGAAGGGAAGGTGGAGAAATACAAAGCTCGGTGGTAGCAAAAGGTTATTCCCAGGTGTCGGGAATTGATTTTGGTGATATTTTTTCTCCTGTTGCCAAGGTAACTTCTATTAGATTACTTTTATTTGTTGTTGCTGCTTTTGTTTTTGAGGTAGAATAGATTGATGTGAAGACAACATTTCTTCATGGGGATTTGGAAGAGGAAATCTACATGAAGCAACCTGAAGGCTTTGCGGTGAAGGGTAAGAAAGAACTGGTATGCAAGTTAAAGAAGTCTCTGTATGGGTTAAACAATCACCAAGGATGTGGTATCAGAAATTTGATACATTTATACGGGGACTTGGCTTCACCAGAAGCAAAGCAGATCACTGTGTGTATTTTAATTAATTGGTGACCGTGTTATTTATCTGGTCTTGTATGTGGATGATATGTTGCTTGTTGGAAATGACAAAGAAATTATCCAGGATTTGAAGACCCAATTGTCCTCCAAATTCGACATGAAAGATCTCGGTGCTGCAAACTATATTTTGGGCATGGAATTAAAAGAGATCGGGCAAAGAGGCAGCTCTGGTTAAACCAGAGGAAGTATGTCGAGACAATATTGCAGAGGTTTAATATGCAGGATAGTAAACCGGTGAAGGTTCCTATTCCTGTAGGTGTGAGGTTATCTGCTGAACAGTGTCCCAAGACACAAGAAGAGGAAGAGGACATGTCCCGTGTTCCATATGCAAGTGCAGTCGGTAGCTTGATGTATGCCATGGTCTGTACTAGACGAGGCATTGCACATGTAGTGGGAGTTTTGAGCAGGTTTATGTCAAAACCATGGAAGGAGCACTGGACAATAGTGAAGCGGGTTTTCAGGTATTTGCGTGGCACTAGTATTATGGTTTGTGCTACCAAGGAAGACTAGGATTGGACAGAGTGTTGGATATCGTGGCTTTGTTGATGCAGACTGGGCTGGAGATCTGGATCAGAGAAGATCTACAAGTGGGTATGTGTTTAACCTATTTGGAGGTGCAGTCAGTTGGATGAGTAAGAAACAATCTGTAGTGGCACTATCAACTACAGAGGCAGAATACATGGCAGCCACTCATGCAAGCAAGGAAGCAGTTTGGTTTGCAGAGATTGTGTTCAAGTATGGGGTTAGTACAGGGAGCTATAAGGATAGATTGTGACAGCCAAAGTGCAATTTTCTTGGCAAAGAACCCTGCTTATGATTCAAAGACAAAGCACATTGATGTTCAGTATCACTTTGTGAGGGATATGATAGAAGACAAAGGGGTGTTGCTGGTAAAGGTGGACACTTGAAGAATACTGCAATGCATTGACAAAATCTTTGAGCTCTGAGAAGTTCTCTTGGTGTAGAGAAACAATGGGCATTTCAGGGCTGGAAAAATGACTAAGCTCTCCTGGGGCCCCCTGTGGAAAGAAAACAACAAGTGGGAGATTGTTGGGTTGTGTTATATTCTTTCCACATAGTTAACAGGGGGTTTGAGGGGTACCTGTAACCCACTTTATGGGGTCCAGGGCAACGCCCCGGAAAATTTTGGTTTTGGACCCTATGTTAGGTTGGGCAGACCCACCTATGGTTTTGTGCATGATTTTCGCACATGTTTTTTGGACGCGATGGTTTTTTGGTCCATTGTTTTGGACGCGATGGTTTTCGGTCCATGGTTTTGGATGCGATGGTTTTCGGTCCATGGTATTGGATGCTTTGGCATGTATAAATATGTATTGTAACATTGAAAGGAACATAATGAAAAATCAAGTTGGTAGTACTGGTTTTGGGATCCAGGGGAAGTCTCTGTGCGTATGTGTTTTTTATGTGTTATGCTCTCGCATTGTTTATTTTTTTGTGATTTAGAATTCGTATGCAGGAATTTTTGTACGGGGTTAAAACCTACACCATGGAAATTAGGTAGAGTAGAGGGGCTTATCTTCTTCATCTAAGTGTCCCCATTGGTCTCCCTAATGGGGAAGGCACCCTGAATTCTCTCTCTATTTCCTTTGTCATTTCAGTTTTCAGCCATTGGTTCAATAGGAATGGGTTCTTCCTCTTCTTCTTCCCCTGTAGGTTCCTCAAATATGTAAGGTTTCTCACCTAAAGGGTCTTCCAATTCATTTTCACTGAAGAAGAGAGAAGGTTGACTCTTGGATGCAGTGGGGATATTTGACAAGAATTTCCATGAATTGTTCCTATGCCTACGAGGCATGAAAGGAAATGTTTTTGGGTTGGTTTTTGTAATATTTTATTTTATTTATTTATTTTTAAGCTGGAAAGTACTCTACAGAAAGGAAATTGCTGATTGAATGAAAAACCACTAACAAGAAAAACTACTTGCTGAATTGAAATTCTACTTGTAGAATGAAATTGTTGATTGAAGGAGGACTACCGATAGAAAAAGACTACTTGTTGAATTGAAAATCTACTTGCAAAATGAAAAGGAAAGCAGATAATGAAAGAAAGGAAGCTACTAACAAAGAAACTACTTGCTAAATTGAAATTCTACTTGCAAAATGAAAAATAAAGTAGATAATGACAATAGAAAGAAAGGAAGAAACTAGATCAATTTTGCATAAATAAACTAATGGAAGGAAATTGGAGACTAGAAATAGAAGAAAGCAATAATCACATTCTACTTATACACCTCCCCAGCAACAGTGCCAAAAAGTGATGGGCCTAGGTATTGCAACAAGAATGTTGCAACTCCCAGGGCTACCATCTTTACTTATCAACCTAGGGTTCGTACAAACTTGGACGTGATAGTGCTATATGCACAAGTAAAAGTGAAGGTTCTGCTTGTTGTCACTGCTCATCTGGAAAGAGACCCTAGGGGTTCCAAGCCAGACTTCTATAGGGTCAAAAGAAGCTTAATTCTTTGATGGAAGAAGAGAAAATCTATCCAAAGAGAGAGCTACTCTACTACAATAATGAAGAAAATAGCATGTAATGCTAAACCACACCATAACCTAATTAACCATCTAAACAACTATGCTAAATAGAATTTCTAAATCAACACTAACCTAATGTTGTTATCTAAGTTGTAGAGGTAAAAAGCATTAAACTATACTAAGGTGTAAGCAAAGGAACTAAACTAAATCCATTTTCAAGCGGAAGAGAAGTCAGAGATCGAAATTGGTGAAAGGAGGATGTAATGACGCAGTAGGACATAGGGACCATTGGATCGATCAACGAACAGAAGATGGACAATGAAGATCTTATCACAGGGGCTTAAGTGAATAGATGGATGAATAGGGTTCACAAACAAGATGAACGACGATATCTTATTGCAGGCGATTTAGTGAATAGGTGAACGAGCAGGGTAACGAAGCAGATGAACAACAGAGATCTTATCGCGAGGAATTAAGTGAATGGATGGACGAACAGGGTAATGAAGTAGATGAATGACAGAGATCTTATCATCAGGAATTAATTGAATGGATGGATGAATAGGATTAATCAGTAGATGAATGACAGAGATTGTATCACGGGAAGAAAATGTGCAGAAATGATGGAGTGGGTTTCGAAGGCGGTAAGAAACTTCTCACACGCCCTGAAAGCTGTAAACTGTATTTCTGAATTTCATGTGATCAACCTAACTGAGTGACATGTAGCATGAGAAAACCACTTTTCTCACATGCTCTCTGGTAGATAACAGTCATGCAAGAGTCTGCACGAGATTTTGCGACAGCCGTCGGATCAGGCTAAACAGATTGATAGTAGATATTTAGGCACATAAAGCATTGAGGTGACGCGATAGCCATTGGATCAAGAGACAAATAGATGGTGGATATTAGAGCACATAAAGTATTGAGGTGACACAATAGCCATTGGATCAAGAGACAGATCGACAGTGGAGATTAGAGCGCATAAAGTAGGTGGAGTACTTTGCGCACGATGGTCGTTGGGTAAACTAATGAATTGGATGATGTTGGTCAGGTTTGTTGTGGATCGAATAGTGAGGAAATGATGCATGAAGAATGTGTTGAAGGAGGTTTCAAATGAAAATGATAGAAAAACTCGTGAGGGTGAGGGTGGACCTAGAGTGAGGGAAAATGATGATAATGAAATGAAACAAGTAACTGCATCAAATAACAAACTCCAAAGCTAATGCGAGAACTAGAAACCTGTGTTTTTAGGGTTGTGTTGAAGCACCAAAAATCAGGTCTACAACAAGGGGGATACCCACCCAGTCCAGACCTTGGTTAGCAGCTCCTTTTCCATTTGGTATAGTGGGTTCGATTGGGGATATGGGACCAGTTTCCCAATATATGTGTGTGTGTGTTGAGAATTGATATTTCCTTTCTAAGAGTTCCTAAGTGAAATGCTTTTATTCTAAGTCTAATCTAACAACATGCAATTGTATTCTAATAAACAAAAATATATAATTCTAAACTAACCCGGGATGTAATCTTTCTGTTATGCGATCTAAAATGATTTCAAATAACAATTGGTAATAAAGATCATTCAACTGCTATGAGAAAAGAATTCAATAAAGATAAACCATTTCATATAAAAAGTTAGACGAAACAATTGTGAAAAAAATATCGCATAATAAGCTACTCATATATTAAGCATAAATAAATAGCTATCACTGTACAAAAGTGCCAAATGATAACTCAAGCATTCATGCATTCATACATAAATAACTAAACATGAATATCACTTTAACACATAGGCAGAAATAGTTCAGAGATAAAAGTACCATTTATCACTGTTTCTACTCATGAGGTTCAAGCAATAATGATTTATCTCTCGTTAATCCAACATCCACTAAGAGTACAAAATTTCAACATCAGTAGTAGATATTAAACGCAGATATCAATAAATCTCGTTCCATTCATTCATCAAAACCTCCTCGGAGGGTGCAAAAGTGCATGTTCTAAGGACAAGTTTTTGACAAATTCCAGGACCCTTCTCTAAATGCATGAGAAGGGTTTAAATACTACTAACTAAATCTAAAAATAATTTATTACAAAAATGTAGGATGTGGTTTAAATGACTGTCCTCATTTCAGGCAAAAATAAAGCAAAATTAACACTAAAACTGAATCTAAAACTAAAACTAATAACTAACTATTTGTGTATCTATTCTTTGAAATTGCAAGCGTTCAACATTTGCTTGAGGAGAGTTGGCTAGCTAACTTTTGACTTTAGCCATCCAGCGAAAATAGAATTGGCAAGAGCTGGCGCCATCTTCTTGGCAGAATTGATGATACATTTGAGAGTCATGTAGTGGCTGTATGGTTTTACCAATTACATCTAGTAAGAATCCCAATTCAACTTAGTTAATATTTTGATTGATTCTGCCCTTTCTTGAGCCTTCTATCTCTAGCCTATCTGCAGATGTTGTACATATCTACATATCACTTTGAGGATATCTCGGATAAATACCACTGGTTTTAGAGTTCAAGCTTTGCCTTTTGCCTTCAACATTTTTTCCTACAAATTTCCGGGCTTACAGGTGACTGAGCAATTAGATGCTTTCCTTTTCAAGGGGTTTTGCCCAGCAATGGCACTAATCATGCATTAGAAATTGCCTCTGTTTCTTAATCTAAGCTTCCCTGGTGCGATTTTCACCTCTCGCGCGCTTTTTGTTGGAGGATATAAAGCTTAAATTTTGTGGAAATAACGACTCCGTGAGTTCTTGGCTCTGAGTCTTAAATTGTCTATTTGTGATGTTAGTGCTATCCATTACCCATTTAACCATGTCCATGTATGGAAGAATTTTGGGCCTCGCCGCTATCCGGTGCAAGAATGAACGTGCGAGTGCTGCGCCTCAGAAGACCCATGTGAGCCTGGAGTAGTTTTTACCTCCATCATTTTGGGATTTTCCTCCTCAAGTAGACTGTACATACCTTCCCAAGTAGTAATACCGACATCTTTGTTACAGGTAGTGTCTGTGTATAAGGGCATCATTTCTTTGTCTTCAGAACTCAGAGCTTTACCCTTCTTTCCCATAATATCCTGAACACTGCTATGTATAGTTCTCTACTCTTTGTTCCTGTTGTTTACAAATGAGGTGAGAATAATGATAAGAAAAAGGTGACGGGGAAGCTTTAAATGCCGAAAACATATAAAATATACCACCTTACGTGAAATGGCTCTTCGATCAAATCAAAACCATATTCCATTAATGATTGCCAACTAACTCATTGATTAACATTAACATGCATAATCGGGTCTCGGTTTATGGAAAAATATTTTTCGAACAACGAGCCCTAAAGATCTGCGATAAGGTGATTTGCGATTTGCTTCATAATATCGCGGATCACAGTATCGTAGATCGCAATATCACAGAATCGCAATATCACTGGTTCGTAGCATATGACAATCATGCATTAATGTGTTTTATGAAAAATGCAATTTGCGGTATGCGCCATCGCATATCGATGGTTTAAGGCATTTCAGTGTAAGTGATGTTTGAGGCATGTGATGCAATAAATGTTTTTAGTGCGTATTTTCGCATCGTGATTTCGCAACTTAGAATTCTGCTTATAGGAAGGGGTCTATTACCATTTTTGCGATGCAACATTTCTTAAGGAGTGATTTTATTCTAACTTATCATAAAACTTAAGCCTTTTTATATTTTTCGAGGGCATTCTCCTAAATTTATGATAGTAAGTTTTATTGAAAAAGGAAATATAAGCATTAATTGATTCTTCTTAGGGTCCCCACTTATTTAGTATTAGTGATAAAACTAAATAAGAAGGGGGGTTGTTGTTGGCCACAACAGGTTGCTAAAGGGTCTCTTCCTAAGAAACTAAAGTGTCTGAGTATTGATTGAAATCAATTGTTCAAGGGATTAAACCTCATTATGAGGTCATGGCTTTAGACTCCAAAGGAAGTGTGGGGGGTTTGGCTATTATTTGGAACCCTCTAGAGGTAATTTTGAAGATTGGGTTAGACTACCCCAATTTCTTTCTAGGAAATTTAGGATATAGGAACTTGTGACTAGGTGTTTATATCAGTTGTTTAAGGCCCTCATACTCCAAGAGAAAAAGAGGCTTTCCTTAAAAATATAGAAAAGGTGAGAAGTATACCACATGAGGATATTTGGATCATCGAAGGTGACTTTAATCTTATTTCCTCCCTTCAGGAAAAAAAGGGTGGGATAAGTAGAATGGATTCAAATATGGAAGTGTTTAAGGAATTGATCATGGAGCTGAAGCTGGTGGATATTCCAACAAATAATGTAATATATATGTGGAATAATCAAATATCGGATTCTCATCAAGTTGCTTCGTGCCTAGACAGATTTCTAGCTTCATAACAATTGATGAGAAGGGATATCTTTTTTGAAGCATCAATCCTCCTATGCTTAGGGTCAGAATGCTAGCTAATCAGGTTGGAAGTATATCTTAAGTTGGCACCTAAAAACAAGCCTTTCCATTTTGAATCATTCTGGCTCAAGGATCCCTCTTTCTCGGGGAAAATGGAAAATCGGTGGAGATCTAATACAGTGCAAGGCAGGAACCACATGCACACCTTCCAACTTAAGCTGAAATATTTTAAACAACAAATTAAATGATGGAACGAAGTATAAATTGGGAATACCATGGAGCAAAGGCATCTTCAAGAGAGAAGGAATGGGATCCAACAATGAATGATCATAGAAGTTCATTCCAAAGCATTGTTTCTGGAAGAAGGTCAGGTCTTGAATCTTCTGGAGGAGAGAAGAAAACAAGAGGAAATTATTTGGAAGAAAAAATCCTATATTCAGTGGCTCCAAGAAGGTGAGAGAAAAATGAGATTATTTCATAAGGCTATGATCCAACACTAGTAACATAACCAATTCATTTCTTTAAAGGATGAAATAGGAAATCATCTCACTCAACATGAGGATATGGAGGAACTCATGGTGGATCATTTTCAAAGCATGCTCTGGGAACAAGATCCTAACCAGTCATAGGAAATCCAAAGAATTACTAGAAATATTCCCCACCTATTCAATTGAGATCAGAACATTGCTCTTATGAGGGTTGAATCTAGAGGAAATATAGGAAGTTGTCAAAGATATGGCCAGGAATAAACCCCTAGGACCAAATGGTTCCAAAACAAAATTCTTCCAACCTTCCTGGAGCTCCATTGACATCCTCAATGTGGTAGAATAATCACGCCGAAACCAAAAGGTATATCCTGGTCTCAATTCCACTTTTATCTCGTTAATTCCTAAATTGACCCATTCATAAATTCCCCAAGGTTTCAGACCAATTTCCTTATGTAATTTTATTTATAAAATCATCTCCACTGTTATGGTTAAAAAACTAAAATCTCTATTTCCCAATATCCTATCCACTAAACAAAATGGATTTGTTGAAGGACACCAAATTATTAATGGAATTATCACCTCCTAGGAAATTTTCCATTCATTTAAACATCTAAAACCTCCTGGAATGTTGATCAAGCTAGATTTAGACGAAGCCTATGACCACCTTAGATGGACATATCTTCTCATTATCTTGAAGGTTTATGGCCTTGATTCCATATGGATCAATTGGGTCTCCTTCCTCATATCAAATCTAATATTTTTCATCTTGCTTAATGGATCCCCCTCCAAATTCGTTAACTCTTCTAGAGGCTTACAACAAGTAGATCCTTTGTCCCCCTTTCTATTCATCCTTGTGGATGAAGGCCTTGGTAGGAATATCAATGTTTCTTCCCAATATTCCCATCTTAAAGGCCTCCATTTATTGGGTGATGACCTCCCTGGCACTCATCAACAAGTTGTGGATGATATCATGTTGTTTTGTAAAGCATCCCTTCGTGAAGTTAAAAATTTAAAGCATGTTCTCCATGAGTTCATTGCTGTCTAGGTAAATCCTCTCTATGAACAGAGATGATCCCTCTAGCCAATCAATGGGTCTAGAAACCTAAGTGACGATATACTAGACACTTTCCTAAGGTGCAATTGAAAAGAGAGATGAAGAAGATGGCCTACCTTGTTCTGATGCTATCTTGATCTCCTTTGTTGAATACCTTGAATCACTTGTGTCAAAAGCTCGTTCTTGCTTCTCTCAGCATTTATGCACCGACACAAGAGATCAAGACACAACAAGGCATGAAAATACAAATAGCATATTCAAAAGCAACGTACTTAACTGATCAAGGAATGTTAAGCTAAATGATACATGAGCATACACAATTAGGGAAAATGAACCAGAAGTTGTATATTAATATAAAATAAGGGGAAGCATAAAACCAAGCCTTGATGTCGATAGGCTCTCCTTGAATGAATATCCAAGTCCAAGCTAAGCCTTCCAAGCACTCCTTCTCTAAACCAAATGAGTAGCATATAGGCATAATCTTAGCATAAGGGTGCAAAAAGGCATAGACCAATCATTTGGGAATGGGATAGGATGAATATATAGGCTGGGAAAGGGAGTTAGGATCTCTCCACATATAGGAGTAGGTCTTAACCTCAAGGAGGTAGGCTATAGGTATAAGACCAAGAGGCCAAGTTGGGAGAATTGGACCTCATCAATTATGAACAACTTCCAACTCACCACTCTGGAAGCTTCTAGATCATGAAGCTTCTCATCCTCTTTGGGAAAATTTCCTTTTTGGGATAATCAAGTGAATAGAGCGATGCCATCGTGGGTCATGTATAGTGCAATAGGTGATCATCGTTGTTTTTGGTCTCATAAGGGCGATGATTCTCAAATTAGGGTTTTAGTGCTATTTTCTTCAAGGGAAGCTCAAGGCATTTTCCAATCAATGTCTTAGGAAGGATCTGAGTTGCATATATGAATGCGTACACTACATAATGATCATTTTTTAGGAACTTTGGGGTATGTCATGGGGAGTTTTAGGAAGTTTGACAAAATGTTGTGTAACAAATGCCCCCTAAAGCATGAAGGCAGAATGAGGAGGGATGGCTGAGATGATTTACGAGCTTTTGCAAGGACAAGGACCAACACTATCAGGAGACTTGCAAATCAAGGATGCATATACATATACATATCTAAGATTAAGACATGAATCTATGGTATGGATGCATCCATCTAGATGATAAGGAATATATGAAAGGATCCATGGTATGAGTGCAAGCATCCAAATAAGAAGGATCATTTGTAAATCTAAAGTCCCACGGTATGGTCACAACCATCCATGTAGTAGAAACATGTGTACAATCATGAATAACATATAATTCCATGCAACCTGTGTCATATCACATAAGACTCAGGGTCTTGTGCTCCATCCTGACCCGACCAAAGTACGAATTCTAACATGTGAATAAATGTGTTGAAGTCGAACATGCTAGAAAACCACCAAACTACTCGCCAATGATGTGAACCATTAATAGGCATGAGAGAAACCACCAATAATGATAATGGTTCTCAAGGTACAATAGTACAACTCGTGAATGCGATAATGAAGTTGAAGTCGAACACTCATGGAATCCCCTAATCAAAGGCCAATGATGAAATCATGTCATCAGATGCAAATAAATTTCCATTAAAGCATGCAAGATCTAAGCTATTGAAATGGCTTTTCTAAGTCATCTTCTTGAATAATGAGCTGAAGTTGACATGAAGCGACCCATCGAAAGAGGGTCATAATTATTCCCTCATCATCAACACAAAACAAGGAATAAAATGAGTAGGATCCAAGACTGTAGGAAAGAGTCAAATAATGTATAGGTAATAGACTACAGATAAGACTTCTCTTGAAAATATTGGCGACGTGGCTTTAGAGTGTGGCAACATTAGACTCAACACAAGACGAAGGGTCATAACGAAAAAGTGGAATAGTCAGATGAGAGGCAAAATGGATCACCAAAATCTGGAAAGACAAGTGACTAAATGAGGATATCCCAAACCCGACATGATATGCATATGAGTGTCATGTTCAAGAGTGACATGTTGCCTATACAAGAGATGTTTCACTTTCCCCCACTATTTCTAGTGAGTACCTCCTTATTTTTACACAAACTTGAATAGGATACCATATTCTTGTCCTATAAGTTCATCCTTCAGATGAATCCATCCTAGTAAGTTTTATGAGTCCTAGGAAGGAGAGACTCGATCTTTTCATGGTGAAAAGTATTTCATCGTAAAAATTTTGATGATTCCAATAGAAGAATAACTTTGTATCTTTTTCATATTTAGAGAGTTTGAAAAAAAACGAAAAAGAAAACTCCATCAGGTCTGTTTTCGTAACTTGTCCCTCGAACCCGAAAAGGTAGAAAACAATATTCGAGAGAACCTCTTGACCATGTCGATCAAGGTGTACCTTTTTAATAAATAGTCAATCTTAGCCTGGAAAGGGGTAAACGTATACTGAGATGAGTTAATTTATTTATTTTAATGAGTTTGAAATGACAAGTACTCGATGATCTTTTCATGTTTCAAGAGTCAGAAAAGGGCTTAAATATGACTCCTCTTAGAGGAACGAGTGATATAAAAAGGATAAGAATTGCTTCCAATGATGATGGAACTGCTCAAAACATGCAATGGTCAAGAGGTTGGCTAATAAGAGCACTCATCATAGATGTTCTCGAGGAAAGGGTAAATCAACCAAGTGATGGCATATGACTGGCCAAAGAGATGGTGATGATGGAATGAAAGAACCAAGGCTCATCTAGAAAAAAATTGGCTGATAAAAATGGCAATCACGAGATGTAAACTGGGAATGGTCTCATTTTTACACGAGCTTAAAACATATGAAAAAACTATGCTTGGATTTGGTTTCATTTTTACACAATCTTGAAACAAAGATAAACTATGCTTGAGATAAGTCTGCATGCCCCCAACATAATGACTAAGTTTTAGATACATGCCCCCAAGCTTCATCTCATTCACCTAAGTAGATCACTGGTTAGTAGCAGGTGGATGGATTGAAGGTTCACTTATGAGATCAAGTGAAAGACTCAACTGGGATTTTACAATATTTAATCAAAGACTCAAATTGGAAGGGGATTTGTTTCATTTTTTAATGAGCTTGACACAGGAAAAGAACTATGCTCATGAGACCTTGTTTCATTTTTTACTGAGCTTGACTCAACTAAAAGAACAATGTTCATGGATACCTATTTCATTTGTTAACGAGGTTGACATAGTAAAATAATTATCAAAATATACTTTGTTTCATCTTTTAAGGAGCTTGACACAAGACAAGGAACTCTGCTCCAAATCCCTTGTTTCATTTTTTAAGGAGCTTGACATAGGACAGGGAACTCTACTCCAAATCCATTGTTTCATTTTTTAAGGAGCTTGACACAGGACAAGGAAATCTGCTCCATATCCCTTGTTTCATTTTTTAAGGAGCTTGACACAGGACATGGAACTTTGCTCCATGGTCCTTGCTTTATTTTTTAAGGGGGTTGACACAAGACAAGGAACTCTGCTCCAAATCCTTTGTTTCATTTTTTAAGGAGCTTGACACAGGACAGGGAACTGTGCTCCATGGTCCTTTATCACAACCCAAAAGAGGCCATGGCTTCCAAGAGGTTCTCATCATATGGGAGAAAAACACTCTGTAAGGGATATATGTATAGGGATCCAAATGAAAAATCAAGATCCAATGCCCCTAGTACAAGGCATTCTACATCACATACTAGATCGTCAGTAGACGTGGGCAAGGAACATGTCATGCGGAAAGAGTTATTTTTGCGGACAAACCTAACCTCCCTAGGAGTCTAAGACTCTCTAGTGACAAACAAACCAAACAAGAGCAATCCTTCTCTAAACATACATTATTCTATGAGAAACCAAGTGTTTTCCGATTTTACCTTAGGTCCAACGCTTGTTGTAGCAGTCCAGCCTTGCTGATTCAGATGAGCTCCTCCTTCACTTTAAGACCTGCATACACTAACAAAGCAAACGATTACATAACACCTGAATATTCATCATAAAACAAAGCATATTAATCACATAGACCAAGGAGTACATGAAATAATTCATTAACAACAAATCATTGAGAAGAATGGACTTATTTGTATTAAGGAAACAAAAAAGGAACCATTACAACCTGAGCCTTGGTGTTGTGCAAGCTCCTCCCAGGGTCCAACAAGAGATTTCCTCTACTTTGACAAGCTCACCCACTCCCAATATGGCAACAAGGAAGGATAGTGATCTCTCCTCACAAGTCAACAATGGAAGTCCTAATTCCAGCAGCATTTACCCTTTAGAATGTTCAGCTTTCAACCTCCCCTCCTTTGGCCCAATGCCTGTATTTATAGTATTCTAGAGGAAGTTATTCAGTTTCAACATCAATGGGATACTCCCTCTTTTGGATGGGGTAGCTCCTCTCTTGATGGGATGAGTTCCTCTATCATAGGGATGCATGAACCATTTGGAGGTGCTCAATACACGTCAAACACTCTTCTAGAAGGCTCTAGAAGTGACCACAAGTAACTTTTTAAAGATGAAACTCGCGCCTTTTGACCTTTACAGGGGTACGCATCCATCCTTTGGCTTACAGAGCGTACAAGTACGCAGGTACAATGAGTTTGGGATGCGTACACGCAGGCAAGGTAGAGAGAACCTGCTTACCCAGAGGTAAACATGTTTTTAGTGATTTTCTCTCTTTTTTGAAGCTTGACATGAAGAGCAGAGGTATTAGGCTTGACAAGGAGGATAATATGACTATTGATGGAGCCATATTAACTGCAGATAGTCATGGTGACAAATTTCAGTTTAACAGATTGCCCCCTAAAGTACGAAGCCTGTAATGGATAAGGCTTTTATATCATATAGGAAGGGTGAAGTACTTTATCATTTCGAGGATCCTCTTGTGGAGAGCCCAGTCAGAACCTGCAATTTTCAACACAAAATACATGTATAAGATCATATCATCGCTGAGGTAGGCATTCCCATACTCAAATCAAAAACTTTAACTAGGACTAACTATTCTGATACAGGAATTATTTCATAATACATCATAATTATAGACTCGTGTAGACACAGTATGGGCGCAGCCATCTGTTTATGATTGGTCTACAAAATAATGAATACAAAACTCCTCGCAGCCTGGATGGTGGAAACTAGATCCAGGGTCTTCATCTCTACTTCCCGAATTGGTACGATTCTAGCCATGTGAATAAATGAGTCGATGTCGAACATGGTAGAAACCACTTGATTACCAGTCAATGATGTAAACTGTTAACAAGCATGAGAGAGACCACCAGTAATGTCAATGGTTCTCAAAGTACCCAGCACAATCCATGAGATGTGAATGAATGAGTCGATGTCGAACATTTCATGGAATCCTTCGATCGCAAGTCAATGATGAAAACTGACGTCGAAGGGGAGAACCTGCCATTGATGCATGCAGACTTCAAGGTACTGACGATTTCTAAGTCAATTCTCTAGATAATGTGCTGATGTCGATAGAAAGCGACCCGTCGCAGGCAAGCCCACAACACGAAACCATAGTTCAAGTTGAAGAAATGTTGCTGTAAGGACTGACTCAATGGTGATATGATGGATGATAGGTATTTTGCAGTTGAATGTTGTTTCAGATCTCTTGAACACATAACGACACAACAGATGGTTTGGTGATGAATGACTCAAAGTTACTCCCGTAAGCCGGCTAAGAATGTCAATGATTTTGGTCAACTGTGAGGTAAAGGATTTCCCAACCCAGGTGACTAATAAGTGTCGTGTTCAAGAGTGGTAGTAAGGTTTTTCTTGAGACAAAAGGATATCAAATAGGCTCATTCTTCTCCTTTTTCCCCACCATTTCTGGCAAGTACCTCTTTATTTTTTACAGGCTTGAGGAGGATAACATATGCTTGTTTGTAAGCTCATCCTTCGGATGAGTCCAACTTAGTTTTGATTCGAACCTAAGAAGGAGTGGTCCGTTCCTGTTTGTAATAGAACAGGTCCTTTACTGTGAAATTTTAACGAGTCCAGTATAGGAGAACTCGGCGTTTTTCAATTTAGAGAGTCTGAAAAATTTAGAAGACTCCAGATTGAACTTTTTCGTAAAGTTGTGTCTCCTAAGCCCGAAAAAGTATAAAATAATACCTAGGAGAAACGCTTGATCTTGCG
>APFE031217875.1:59781-80542 GCA_000404065.3 Pinus taeda
TTTTTGTAGCCACAATGACTACCTCAAGAGTTGTGTTATGGGCTTTGCCATTTACAATTTCTTTAATCCTCCGACGTAGATTTTTAACTGTCTTTTGAAGCTTTTGGTATTTTTGTTTCATCTTATTTAGTTTTTCTCCAGGTACTCACCTCTTCCAAGGAGAATCTTTGACACTAACAAGCTTGTTAGTAGCTTTTGTATCTAAAGATTCCTATTGTTTATCATGGTTGTGCTCCAATAGAATTGTGTCACCAAACTGGTTGTCGGATTCATGAATAACTTATGTGTCTACTTCCAGTTCTCAGTCTGTAGCCTTTGAAAAAGGCAGAATTTCTGTATGCCCAAAAGCCTTTGGGGATTGAGCTTCCATTAGGTTAGGATCAAGTGATCCTCTAGGTTACATGTATGCATTTAGATTTGCTAGGACCTGGGCCACCCCTGTCTCAAAATCCTACAAAGTATCATTTTGGGGGCTCATGGTTGATGTTTGAGGAGGCCCTTCTTTATTTTCCAATTCATCATCAAAGTGTTATGCCTGTTCTTACTCTCTGTCCAGTCTATCCTCTTCCTCAGGTTCTTGTTCTGAATTGGCCTCTTCCCCGGGTTCTGATTCTAAATGACATCCCTCCCCTTATTCAGGTTCTTCCTCTGACTTGGGCTCTAAATTATCCTTTTCTTCTGGTTCTGGCTCAGAATTGCATTATTCCTCTAGTTCTGACTCAGAATCCTATATACTAACTGGTATGGATGGCTTTGTAGGTTGTTTGGAACTATCCTGTGGATTTACAGACATTGTTTAGGCGAGATTTAACCTTGTAGACCACCTGTGCTTATGAGGTTCAATGTTTTAGTGGGTATTCCTTTTCTTTTTCAGAACAAGGCTCTGCTGGCTCATCTCCAAGATTGCAGAATTTTGGATTATAGGGTTTTGACTAATCTCTAGGGCTGCTATGAGACCATCCCAAGCCGAGTTTTGTTGAAAAAGGTTATGGCTAATTATTATTCTAATCAATATGTGGTGGCTAACTATTCTTTCAGGGTGCCTAGCCCATCTTATTCTATCGGCGATATCATGCAACAATGAATTCAAGAAAGACGACAAATTAACAATGAGCTTTAGTTTTAAAATATCTAAGAGTTTGAGTTGTCATGGTATTACCACGTCTCATCGTCCATCACAGGTAATTTACCTTTGGACAACACTTTCCAACTCATGCCATGGTTCTTCCAGAGAACATGGTTGTATGCCCTTGCCTTTCTTGGTTAATTCCTCACCTGCATCTCTAAAAATGTCCACCGCGTCTTGCAACATTACATGTTTTTTTGGTCATATAGTTCATTCCACCGGCAACTCGGATACTTCAGCTATTACAACATCTGATACTATGATTCTTCTACCTCTCACTAGGGATAGCCCATTCTGTAGATGTTGTAGAAACTCAATAGCAATTTCCTCACTAGGGGGTTGAAATCTTGTGAAATATGATATCCACCCTGCGCGGAATAGAATTTCCCTAGCTCTGTCAGAGAATTCTATCACTAAAGGTTCTCGACGCACTATCTTACCACCCATAATGCTTGAGTTTTTCCTACTATTGCAAAGGATTAGTGCAATGGAGAAAACATAGCAACAGATGACAACGAAGAGATCGAACAACAGGTAGTTGTAACAGCTAAGTTTTACAATGTTAAACGATATTTCTATGAGAATTAACTAATTTGAGGAATATTATTTTTCCACATGTCGTGTGATCATAGAATACCATATCAACTTATGAAATCCAATAAAACAACTATAACGCATGCACGAGTGTATTGGAGGTCCTCTCCCTCCTTCAAGATGAGAGGTCACCTACAACCGAATGGACGGGGAAATGATGTACTAACAACAACATACAAGGGTGAAAGATATGGCAGTAAATGAGACAAAGTATGTATATTAATGAAGGATTGTAAAAGGTATGGATATAATGAAGGTGAGGTGTGTAATGATGGTTATTGATAAGAGACAAGATGCTTTGGTTGATGATAGGTTATGCGGTAAGGAAAAAGGTAGCAATATGCAAGAAAAAGATGATTTGTTGATGATATTCCAGCTGAAAATGATATGATTGATTAAAAACATTAACTCATGCATAAAGGTTCAAGGTAGGGAGAAATTAGGGAAATAATGTCTCTGATATAAAGAAAAGTAAGAAGAGGGTATTATAATAATTATTGATGTTGAAAATAGAACTTCAATACGATAAGCAGAGCTTCTGTTGCCAGCTGGTGTCCATAGCCTCGACAGAGTTACCTTTTAACCCATATGAGCTAGGATCCTCAATTTATAGTTGGAGAATTCCATTGTTGTTTCTACAGAAGAGATCAGTGTGCTGGCATGGTAACCAGATGACCACACTGGCATTCACTAGGAAGTAGCAAAAGTGATCAGGTTGGCTCGTGATGAGACCTCCTGTTCCAAGGATATTTTAGCCATCCAATGGATCATAACCCTGGTGTGGTGGCCATAGTGGGAATGTCACATTGCTACATCCTTATGAACATAGTAGGTTTTCTCTTAATGAGACCCCCTATCCTCTATCTGTAGGCAAAATTTTGTTGTTATTACACATTTTTATAATAAATAGAGGGAGGCTCAGTACTCCTTAAGAGCAGGGATGGTGGAAGAAGTTGAACATGTCAATAGAAAAAATATACCCATAATCTCACTTATAATAGATAGAGAGGATTATAACTAGGAGGGATGGAACAAACATGGTAAAGATGATCAATCAATATCATAAATAACAGAAATCAATACAGTAAATTAATATATAAATTTTTGTGTCCCCCTTTAAAAAAAAAAAAACTATCATCAAGAAGTTGTCTTGTTAAAGATCATAACATTAAGGGTATTCACCTGCTTCAATAGAATCCATAATTTTTGTCCTCATAAAAGTATTGTACTTCATTCCATGAAAGGGAATAAAAAAAATGGTGTTGAGATGAGCTAGGAATAATCCTGCAAGTGCTGTTCAACATCACAATAATGCAAGGAAAAGGGTGTTGTTTAGAAAACACACAACTTCAAGAAGCAAAAATGTTGTTTCAAAGATGGAACAATAGCTGTTCAAAAGTGGGAACAACAAAACACACCAAGAGAAAAATGTTTTGTTCAAAAGTTTGAACACCAAACAACAAAAAGTGTTGTTCCAAAGTTGGAACAACAAACATACAAATTTTGCTGTTCAAAAGTTGAAATAGCAAAAAAACGGAAAAAGTGTTGTTCCAAAGTTGGAACAGCAAAAAAACACAAAAGGTGTTGTTCCAAAGTGGGAACAACAAAAACAAAAAAGTGATGTTTTGAAGTGGGAATAGCAAAAATGAAAAAGTGATGTTCCAAAGTGGGAACAACAAAAACAAAAAAGTGTTGTTCCAAAGTGGGAACAACAAAAACGAAAAAGTGCTGTTCCAAAGTGGGAACAACAAAAACGAAAAAGTGTTGTTCCAAAGTGGGAACAACAAATATGAAAAAGTGTTGTTCCAAACTAGGAACAACAATGAAAAAGCATTGTTACAAAGTGGGAATAGCAAAAAAAAAAAAGTGTTGTTCCAACGTGGGAACAAAAAAAATGAGCAAAAACAAAAAAGTGTTATTCAAAAGTGGGACAGCAAAAATGAAAAAGTGTTGTTCCAAAATGGGAACAAAAAAATGAAAAGGTCTTGTTCGAAAGTGGGAACAACAAACAAACAGAGAAAAAAAACACAGTAAATCAAATCAGTAATCATATTTACAATTTTTACAAAAAAAAATAACTTTTTACAAAAATGAAGCTACCGAAGGATTACCTTCTGCAGCTAGAACTTGCATGGTGGAGTCCTCGCATATCTACTGGTAAAAGATTCTCTTGTAAGTGGTTTTTAGTAGAGGCACACCCGATGCCCATTTTATTTAAAGGAAAAACTAGACCCATCAATGGTGGCCAATGTAAGAGTGCCATTGTCATAAACTTCCTTTATTTCATTGGGACCTAACCACCTAGTCTCTAGTTTACCATGAAAGTCTTGAAACCTAGAATTGTAAAGAAGTGCCTAGTCACCCTCATGAAATGTCCTTTTCTTAATCAGGGAATCATGCCATATAGCTCTTTTTTGTTGAATGAGTACAGTATGTTGTAGAGATAATAGTCGAACTTCATCTAATTCATTTATTTGTTGTAGTCTATTAATCTGGGCTTTAGTTACATCCAGTCCCACTTGTTGGGCTATCCTTAGTGTTTGTATCTAAAATTCTATGGGGAAATGGGTTCCTTACCAAATACCAGTTGATATGGAGAGTGTTGAATAGTGTTCCTCCAAGTCATGCGATATGCCCACAAGGCCTCTGGCAGTCGAGTACCCTAGTCTTTTCTGTCCGATGAGATCGTCTTTCTTAGAATAGCTTCAATTACTTTGTTGGTACTCTCCACCTGCCCGTTCGCCTGCGGGTGATACTAAGAGGTAATTTTGTGTATAATGTGATGATTCTTCAATGTAGCAGCGATCTTGTGGCCTACAAATTGTGGCCCCCCATCAGTAATTAATTCTCTAGGTAGTCCATATCGCACAAAATTTTTGAAAATAAAATTAATCACTATTTCCTCTATTGCTCTTGGTAACGCTACTCCCTCCACCCATTTAGTCATGTATTTTGTTGCAACCAATATATATGATTTCTAATTGGATGATGGGTTGATTGACCCGACGAAATCTAACGCCCATCACTCAAAGGGTTTTATCACTAGTTGTGGATGCAGGGGCATCTCATCAAATTGGCCAAGGTGGCCCATCCTTTGGAAATTATCGCATGCCTAGACAAATTTCTTAGCATCCTTAAAAATTATGGGCCAGTAGTATCCCATTTGCAAAATTTTATGTCTAGTTCTATGGTCTGCAAAATGTCCATCACAAGGTCCATCATGGTAGGCTTTTAAGATATCATAAATTTTGTCTTCCCTAATACACCTACAGATGTGCATTCTAGCCCTTGTGTGAAAAAGATATCCTCCGATCTAGGAGAACCAAGTGTTGTGCTGCACTATTAATTTCCTTTCTTTGGGTGTCAAATGTTTGGGCAGTTTTCCCACTGCTAAGTAATTCGCCACATTTATGTACCATGGTGTTTTTATGGCCACAGAAAATAGGTGTTCATTCGGGAACTGGTCTTCTACCGCCATTGCATCGTCTGTTCTTGGCACTCGGGAGAGGAAATCTTCCACAAGGTTTTCCCTTCCTGGTTGATCCTTTATAGTTATATCAAATTTTTGCAAAAGTAGTAACCAACATGTCACTCTTCCATTCGTAATGGGTTTATTAGCGAAATACTTGATAGCAGAGTGATCAATATACAAAACTACATGATATCCAGTTATATAGTGCCTGAATTTGTTAATAGCATAATAATAACTTGAAAATCTTTCTCTATTACTGTGTAATTCAACTCAATAGGAGTTAAGTTTTTGCTAATTTAATATATAGTGTCGGGTTTCTTGTCTTCTTCTTAGCCAAGAACTACTCCAATGGCTGAATCTGACGCATCTGATGAAATTTGGAATGGTATATCCCAATTCGGGCCTGTTAATACTGGTATTATTGATAGTAGCCATTTCAACTTTGTAAAGGCAATGTCACATTTTTCAATCCATATAAAATTAATATTTCCTGTTAACACATATAATGGTACAACAATCTATGAGAAGTTATTTATAGATCTACGATAATATCTAGCAAATCCCATAAAACTATCTACCTCTATTTGAGTGCAGGGAGTCACTAATAAGAGGATTACTTGTATTTTTGTTGGATCTACTTGAATTCTAGTTGTTGAGATGAAATGACCCAGGATCAAGGCCTCTATCATCATCATATGGCACTTCTTGTGGCTTAAGCATAGCCTAGTGGCAATATAATGCTCCAAGACTTTCTCCAACGTCTGTAATGCATGTTCAAAGTCATCTCCATAGGGTGTGAAATCATCTATGTACACTTCCAATCCTTCATTTATCAAGTCTGCAAAAATACTGAGTATGCCTATTTGGAATGTAGCAGGTGTGTTGCACAATCCAAAAGGTAATACCTTGTAAGAAAACATTCCCCACGGGCAAGCAAAAGTAGTTTTTATCCTGGTCTTTAGGGGCAATTTGAATTTGGTTGTAGCCACAGAAATCATATAGGAAAGAGAAAAATTTCTTCCCTTTCAGTGTATCTAGGACTTGATCGATGAATGGAAGGGGAAAATGGTCTTTTTGCATTGCCTTGTTGATTTCTCTGTAGGCAGCACATATCCACCATTTCCCATTCTTTTTGGGGACCAAAACTAATGGAGAAACCCATTTACTGTCAAATATAGGATAGATAAAATTCACATCTAATAGTTTTTGAAGTTCTTCTTCAACAATATCCTTTAGGTGAGGATTTAATCTACGTTGAGGTTGTCGAATGGGTCTTACATCTTTTTTAGTGTAGATGTGGTGCATGCATAGCTAGGGGTCAATCCCTTTCATGTCTGGGTAATCCCAGGCGAAAGCCCCTTTATATTTCCTAAGGACTTGAATAAGTTTTTGTTGTTGGTCATCAGTCAGATTATTATTAATGTTGAGGATCTTCCCTAGCTAGATTTCGATAGGTTTGCTATTATAGACAATGGTTGTTGGTATTGGTTCATCATTGATATCTCTCACAGAATCTTCTTCAATTTCATTGTCAAGGATTGCTTTAATCATGTGACATTTCAAACTAGGCACTATAGTAGGGTGATTGATATAAGTATTAATGACATTGTCTTCTATTTGGTTTTTAAATTCCAGGGCATCTGACACAGTCAATGGTGACTGAATATTTTCTATTAAATATGTTATAGGTTGCTTCCTAGTTTTTACAATGGTTAGGCTTGGCTGAGCAGGAGGGTATAAGGCTAGATTCTTCACATCATTCCCTCTGGTTATGGTCATATTGCAAGTCCAAAACTAATATAAGAATCCGCAGTTGCTAACCAAGGCCTTCCTAATATTAAGGGATGTCCATCTAGCCGGTTCCTAAGGTTAATAATCAAAAAATCTACCAGATATTCCCAAGTGTCTACAGAAACCATCACATCTGGTAATGTTCCTTCTGGCCTAATGACTGAGTGGTTAACAAGTTCCAGCAAGGTAGTTATTTGTTCCAAGGTTGTGATGCCAAGAATTTGCAAGTTGTTGTCATGAGAATGTTAATGGCTGCCCCTAAATCAACTAAAGCGTTGGGAAAATAGGGGCCATTTATCTGTATTATGACAATGGGGTTTCCCGAGTCTTCATATTTTAGAGGTGTCTATTTGCCTAATAATAAATCATGCAAAGTCTTGACAACATGGACAATTGGGGTTATTTTTGTTTTCCTCATAGATTTCTTTATACACAATTCTCTAATAGTTTTGGCATATATTGGAATGGCTTGAATATCCTGGAGGAGGGGTATTTTTATACAAATATTCTTGAGTTCACCCAAAAGATCAAATTTGGGATATTCAATTGAGTGTGGTATCATCAATCTTTCTGGGAATGGGGGCGAAGTAGTTATGATCTGTTTGGGAGTTTTCTACCTGACTATATCTACCCTTTGTTTTTTTTGTTGATCATCTACAGTTAAAGGCTTATTTGGGTGCGGTTTTTTAAGTTGCAGATTTGTATCCTCGTCTGGAGTGATCATGCATCCAGATCTTAACTTGAGTTCATTACACTCTCTCAACTCAGTTTTAGGGTCCATACCCTCAATGATTTGTACTGACTAGATTGGTTTGTTGTTAGGATTTAGGTTGGGTTGAGCTAGGAGTTACGGTCATATATTAGCTTGAGGATTCTATTGCAATGTGTAAGGTGCTGATAAAGTTGGTTGAGACAAAGGAACTGTCCCCATAGGCTGGTTCATGGATCTTTCCAAATTTGATTTCCAGTTCTAATTTTGTGAGGTGGAAGGGGTCCATTCAGATGAATAGGGGTTGTTCTACTAGAATGGTGGAGGGTAAGAGGGATTTGGCCAATTATTGTTTGGATTTCACTCGTTGGGCCATGGTGGCATAGAAAATGCTTGAGGTGGCCAAGTAGAAAAAGATGGATGGTTTTGCCATGTTTCCCACGAATATTTCTCATAATTATATTGCGATGGAGGTGTTAGCACCTAAATCTGCCTTAGGCTGAAGGAAGGAAAACTTCAGAGTAACCACAAACCATGTTCAGTCTAGTAGCTAGCCCTACCAGAACAGGAGAGGGCTCTCTCTATGTCACGCTCAGTGAATAAATGCACAATATGATATGAGGTGATGTATAATGAATATTGGTTTTAGGCTAGGTAAATAAAAATCGAAACAAGAGGCAAATTTTGATAAATGACTGAGTTTTTGGGATATATGGGACCAACGAACAATATGAGTAGAGAATCTAACACAAAGGCAAAGATTACTTCATGAGGCAAGACAGGCGGAAAGTCTAGCAATTAAATTTGAAATAATGCGGAATGGAAATATTGTTTAGGAGGGTGAAAAGGGCATAAACACATGAATCCTTTTCAACAAAAGAAAAACACATAGCATGAAACTTTCCCACAAGCAGAGCAATAAACATGAATTCTACCTTATCTTACTTAGAAAATTTCACTGGAAATGAATATGAATGAACTGTGAAACATAACAAAATACATATGAACATAAAGAGAAAACATTTTCTAACTCACACCACATGAATCTCATGAACCAGAGCCGTTGCCTTTCATTAATTCTCTGTCAAAATATACAATGAAGAACTGAGTTTCTCTCCCATAGTCTCCCAGAAATTACAACCAACCATTTGCAAATGGTTTTACATACAATAAATAGAATTTTCCATTATGAAATGGAATGACCCACAATTGGATATTTTTTAGAATGATTACAAACTGGAAATGGAAAGCCAACCATTAGTGACAGGTGCAGCGTTACAAAAATGACAAATTTCTTGGGTGACTTCTCGCCTTCCTTTGCCACTTGGATAGAACCCAAAATTTAGTGAAAATACTCTTTAAAATTTTCCTTAGGTGTTGAAAAAAGTGTAGTGTAAATGAGTGGACCCACTTGGAGAAAATCGGGAATCGAAATTTCGCAGAGCGGAAGTGATTTTGGCCTTTGGGTCTATATGCGCCGCGCCCAGAGCTATATGGACTGGGCCAGTTTGGAGGCGATTTTGAGGTACCTATTGAAGTCCAAATTATGCCCAAGTGCACTTGTTATAAAGCCCTTCCTGTCTACTTTCTAACCCAAGTGGAATTTCTGAATTTGGTGCTCATTTGCCACTCCAAAACTTCAATCTCCCAAGATTGCTTCGTGTGTGTCAAAATAGGGGCAGAGAGGTCATTTTTTGAGTGTTTCAGACCTCTTGGGGACTCAAAACTTGCCCAAAATTCTTGGCCATGCACCAAAAGTCATGATTTTTCATCTTGAATCCAAAAATGCAAACCTTTATTGATTTGGAGCTCCCTATCCTAAGCTCGTACCATTGGGAGAAAAACCCTGTTTTGTGCACAAAAATTTGTCAAGTGATCAAAATTGCCCCAAATTTTTTGAAATTTGGGCTGGAGATCCTTTATGAAGTGCTATGCTCGGCCACAGAGGCTTTAGCCAATATTCAAAGCCGATCTTTATCTTTTTTCCTCTTTTGTCTTTTTGTCGCTCTCCTCAATTTCACCTTCAAACTCCTTATCCGGGCCTTTGAACTCATGTTCCATGCCCTGTAGTGATAAACCATCCACCTCAATAATTTCTTTCCCTTGTTGACCTTCTCTAGAAGTCTCTCAAGGTGAATGTTGATCTGCTCGAGCCAAGACTCTCGGTCATTATTAATCTCTTACTCTAATGGAGTGAGCTCAATCCTCCTATGTTGGGCAGCTTGGAGATTCTCGTGGATGTTTTGCAGCTCCATGATCTCATACTGGTCTTTGAGCTGTTTGTTCCTCTACTACAAATACCTGATAATCCACTTATCCCTCTCCAAACTGAGAGACAAGGCTTGGATCTCTGTTTGCTGCTCCTGGATGGTCCTCCTAAGTTTGGTACTCTCCACATCTATATCATCATCATGAATGAGGATGAAGTCGGCCTCTCGTTCACCTGATGGCCCCTCGTCATGCACGGGCCCCTTGCCCTTGTCCTATACCTATGTTGCCGATGTTGGAAGTGAGGCCCCTTCCCCCACCCTGGGTGGAGATAACACTCGCTTTGCTGCTGCAAACAGATGTCTACTGCCTCTCTGATAGGTGATGAATATTGGCATAGTAGTGGTCGCATGGCGCTCATACTGATGAGAAGGACCACTTGTCTCATGTTCAACCTCTGATAATACCTATGAAGTGTTGAAGAGGTCACGGAGATGAAATCATCCCAATTAATGCCCTGCAATCCCAACTGATGAACCACCAAAATCTTAATAAGAGAAAAGTGATAAACACTATTAAGTTGTTGCTGAGGGGTTTTGTGCTGCATGAAGGTGTTCATCCTCTCTATGTTCCTGCAAATGAAATATGGGATGTTCATCATCTATACCCTGGTAAAGTGCATGAGAAACCTGTTGTGATAGTCATACAAACGAGAGAACCTCCCCTCACAGCTGAAATATTTCATGATCAACTTCATTAGTGTAGCATATTCATCTTTCAAATATTAGAATGGAAAGACTCTTTTGAGCTGCCTCAAGAAACTGGCCTTAATGGAAGGCTCATAATGCTACCGATCAACCTTCTGTTTGTTGTGCCATGGTTCTCCAATGTTCGGTATGTCGGTTGCTAATGAGACAGTTTCAAGTGTAGTGTGAAGGTGACCCCGGCTAAGTTAGCATGATCTCCATGCAAGTGAAGCGCAAAAAGATGGGCCAACTCATGATGAACTCGAACACTAGCCACCTTTTGACAAAACTCAAAACATGACAGATGCTAGAAACATGACATAGCAAGAGGGAAAACCTGCAAATCTGTAAGGGTGGTTGGTTCATCCCTAACATGTTTGCCACTTTTATGATGCCTCCAGGGAGCCTGTTCTTCCGAGGATGAATCACTTTGGGTTTCCATTTCATACTCCAATGAATGCTTAGATGCCATGTCTATTGTATATGGACTGTTCTTGGACCGTCCTTTGATGATGGTAGTGAAACTAGGTGTTGTTATGATCTCTGCTACCAAGGGGAACAATGCAAAAGGGACTATTAGGAGGGGAATAATATGATGCGATTAGGGGTTATGGGGAGAAATTATGTTTAGGGACATGTAGGGGGTTTGGGGATTTTATAAGGTAGGATTTGGGGTTTTATACTTAACAAATGAGTGGAGGGGATAGGGAATAGGGGTTTAGTAATGTTTTAGGGTAGGGAAAATAGGGAAAAATGGGATAGGGGGAAGGGAACAATGGAAAGAAGGGGAAAATGAGAGGTGAAAGGGGGGGAGGAACCTTGGTATCAACACAACAAATTTGTAACCCTAAGAGCAATGGCTTTGATGATTTCAAGTGGTAGGGTTTAGGCGTTTTTATTGCAACTATACATGGCGATAAACCATCATCGTGTTCACAAAAATATATGAGCAACCGAGATGTCGAACCTACCTGTCAATTGGAAGGGATTCAAAGTGATTTGCTGCAAATTTGAAACAAAACCGTGCCTTTGTGGGTGTGCGTCGCGCAACAAACCCAGTGCATCATGCTCTGTGTGTATGCCACACCTGTGCAGTTTCACCACTATGGGGTCGCGCCCTGTGTGACACGCTCTCTATGTGCACCGCGCCCCTTTGCCCGTGCGCCACGCTTGTGACAACTCCTCCAAACTCACCTAAAACACGTGCTTGCTTCTCATAATCACTTTGCAATGTTTCTCTCTATCCTTGGTGTGCAAAATGACTTTGTTTCTTGTGGGAATCTTATAAAGACTTTGGAGTCACGTCTTTAATTTTTGTTTCTTCAAAACCCACTTTGATAATGTTTTCTTTTGGCTCTTTTTCCTGATTTAATTCAACTCTGTATTTCACTTTTCCCTTTGAATGTTTAGCTAAAATGATGAAATTTTTGGCACTTTTTGTAGGGGTTGGATGACATGGAATTTGGCCAAGGAAACCATGACTGCGCCTGAAGAGATCATCTGGAAGCCTTTTTGAAAATTATTACAAATGACACACTGTTTGACTTTTCTTCAAAACGGAGTTTTGAAGAACAATTGTAATCTTTCAACATGACGATGAAAATATTTAAATTATAACTTTGTAAGGGCCTCCCTCTGGCCTGCATGGTACTATTGGACATGGTTGAAGACCAAATTGACCAATCCCTAGACCTAATGACTAAAAATGACTCTTGTCCATTAAAGGATCAAACTTTGACTGTCATGGACTTTAATGAACATTAATGAAAAGACCTAAGCCAACAGGTGCCAGACATGAGGGGAAATGACTAACAAGACCTTTTCTGTTAGATTATGGCATGCCCCTAGCAGAATGTAGCTGAGTGAATGGAGCGAGACTCCTAAAAATGAAATGTAGAAAGAGTTTTGATCTCTGACGGAGGACTGACAAGACCAACTCTAACATTGGCTCGAATGGGGGATGGTAGCTCCTTGGAGGTGCCAAGAACAACAGATCTCTGGAACAGCTAGACAATGCCTTCCTCCATTAGGCTATGGAGTCATTATTTTAACAAACAACACAAGACTCTGACTCATTTATGAAACTAAAATAACCCAAAAAATGACTCAAATTTGATATTTAAATGACTTGAAGACTAACTTGACAAACTCTAACCCAACTGAAATAAAATGGTATTTACAGTGATAGTGGAAGCAACGTCAACAACTCAGAAATGGTACCGCTTGAGCAGCCGACCATTGATCGGCCCTCCTGGACAATCTTCCTCATTCATTTCCTTTAGAAGAAAGGCATTCTGACCTCGATATGCTGCAATCTTGAAGGGACCTTTCCAGAGATTCTCGAACTTACCATGTTTACCTTTTTCCTCATTCCTTGCATTCCACTTTAGCACCACATCATCCAACTGAAATTTGTCCACCTTTGCTTTTCTATCATAAATTTTCTTAATCTTCTACTACAACTTGGATGTTCTCTGGAAGACTTCTTCTCTGGTCTACTGCAGGTGGACCACTTGATTCAACCTTCTCTGGATAGGATCGTCTTCACTGCCGGTCTCCTAAAGAAGTTTGCTACCGAGGCTGCGAGAGAGCTAGGGAACACTGTATCAACTCCATAAACAAGATCAAAAGGTGATGTACCAATGGATTTCTTTTGACTGACCTGATCTGCCCAAAATGCATTGACCAACCTCTTGTGCCAACTCTTCTTGTTTATTTCCAGCAGTTTCTTAATGATGTTGACCAGGGATTTATTAGAAGGCTCCACCAATCCATTACCTTGCGGATGATAGGCAATTGAGTGACCCAAAATGATGTGATATTTATGACAAAACTCTACCATCCTTTTTGATTTGAAAGATGTTGCGTTATCAATGATTAACTTATCCGGGCAACCAAATCGAGACAAGATGTTATTTTTAAGGAATGAAATAATTACCGCATATGTAGCTTGTCTGGTGGGAATTGCATTGACCCATTTCATGAAATAATCTGTCGCTGTGAGGATCCATCTATGCTGACCAGAAGAAGCGGGATGAATTTCACCAATGAAATCCAACCCCCATTGCCCAAAAAGAGCACTCACCTCAATAGGCTTAAGTGGCAAAGGCTGTAACTTATGCCTTCCTTTGAAAATCTGACACTTATGACAGCTCTTGACCATCTTATATACATCAACAAACAATGTCGGCCAATAGTATCCCACTCTTAGGACTTTATTTGTTGTTGATTTCCAAAAAAGGTGAACACCACAGTCTCCTTTGTGGAAATCCTCCATGACCTTCTTTGCTTCTTTTTCCACCAAACAATTTAACAGAACGCCACCGGGATCTTTCCAATACAGTGCAAAATTTTGAATGAAAAACTTGGCAGCTTTCAATTTGAGTTTTCTCGCTTTGTTTCTAGTCATGTTAGGCAGTGGTGACAAATTTTTAAGCACATATATGATATCTAAATACCATGGAGAAAGAGCAAACATTTCAGATACCTGAACTAACGATCCTTCCTCATTCTCATCAGACATAGCAGTGATCAGATTTATGTCTAAGGCATGCAAGTTTGATTTGCCCATTAACTTTGCCAATCCCTATCCTTTAACAATCTTTGTGGGATTTATTTCCACATCATATTCCAACAAAGTTGCAATCCACTTGTCTCATCTTCCTTCCGGATTGGTCTGCACTAAAACATCTTTGACAGTAGCATTAGGAACATAAGCCAAAATACGAGATTGTAGAATATATACCCGAAAATATTTCAATGCTTTCACAAGTGCAAGGGCTTGCTTCTCAATGATGTTGTATTTTAAGGCTACATCTCTTATAGCTCTGCTGAAGAAAGCAATTGGTCTTTCGTGATCATCTCTTTTCTGCAATAACACAGCTGCCATAGTATGCTCCGAAGCGAATGAAACCAATATGAAATCCTGAGTGTAGTCCGGGCTGACTAGAACGGGAGCTGAAGAAAGAGCCAATTTGACTAAATTGAAGGATTTTACAGCCTCCTCCATCCATTTCACTTGGCTTTCCTTCTTAAGCATGTTTGTAATCTCTCTTAGGTGTTCAGCAAGATTAGGTACAAATCAGCGTAGAAAATTCATTTTACCATTAAAAGATTGAATCTCTTTCTTATTCCGGGGCAGATCGATTCGCTGAATCACTTGTACATGTGCTGGGTCAATACAAATGTCGTCTTTTGAGATAATGTGCCCAAGTAGTTTGCCTTCCTCCATGGCAAACAAGCTCTTTTTTGGATTCAGTGATAGGCCATATTTTCTGCACTTTTGAAAGACAGTTTTTAGATGGTACATGTGTTCTCCATCAGATTTGGAAAACACCGTCAGATCATCTAGGTACACAACCAAAAATACATCCTTCTCATTTTTGAAAGCCAAGTCCATTGCACGCTGAAATGTGGCACCCTCGTTCTTCAAACCGAAAGGCATTTTAGCATAATGAAAAGTTCCCCACAGAGTGGTGAATGTTGTCTTGTCTCGATCATCTTCATGTACAGAAACTTGGTTATATCCAGAATAACCATCAAGTAGTGACATACAATATGCTCCCACTACTCGCTGAAGTATATGATCCATTTTGGGCAGTGGATAGTTATCTTTCAACGAAACTTTATTGAGATTTCTAAAATCAATGCACAAGCGAATCTCACCGTGTTCTGTTGTTCTTGTTCTTCTCTCTTTAAAACTCCTCTGAAATTTTCTGTTATTTCTGTAATATCATCTCCTTCTACTAACTGACTATCGATATCATTGAAACTATCAGATTACAAAACAAAAGACTCTAAATATGTATGTACATAATTAATCAGATGATTTATTGGTTTCTCCTTGCTTGTAATCATGTATTTCATTTTTTGTTCCCGATTCAATTTCCTCATTTGGCCAAACATCGGAATCGTTGCATAGGAGAAATATAGTTGCTGTGTCCCTTTCAATTTTGCTACCCAAGACCTGGAAAGAAGCATGCCAAACTTGGGAGGAATATCTGCTACAACAATATCCATCAAAACATTCTTCATTGGGAGTTGATCCAGACTCACAACCAAGTCTTTGATGAGCCCTATACATCTTACTCTGCTGGAATCAAATGAATAGAGATCATGGTATTTCCGAGTGATGTCCAGACCCAGCTTATCCATGATAGCCTTGGGCATGAGATTGTGAGAAGCTCCGGAATCGAACATGGCATTATGTAACACAAAATAATGCAATCTTAAACTGATATAAAAAGGTGGCACATCACTATTAGGAGACTCACCATTCGACGCTGGCCCAAAAATCATTTCAGGTTGATCATCTTCGACATTCACCATGTCGGACATTGGGTCCAAATTCAACATTTTAGATCCTTGCCCTCTATAACTAATGTTTCTCATTATTTCAGTCAAGGGAATGGATACTTTTAATTTAGAAATTTCATTCTCTAAATTAAAAGTGGGAATCTTTTCTACCTCTTTGACTGGGATTTCTTTCCTTTCCTTTCCTTTTGATGCCATTGGCTGATTTGGTTTTTTTGTTGATGGTGATTTGCTGCTATCTGGATCAACCACCTCCTTTCCTTTCCTTTGTGTAACTGATGAATCATTCTTTGATGTCTCACCGTCCTTCCTTTTTTGAATTGGTTTGACCAACACATCTCTGTTTCTAAGTGAATATCGTTGTTGTTGGGCGGACAGAGCATCCATATAGCCTCTTTGGTGCTCATCTGATTCCTCCTCCAAGATGGTATCATTTGCTAGAATGAAATCTACATCTTTGTGTATAGTCGAGCTTTCTGCATACTCCTCATCCTCAGTGAGATAAATAGGCAAATCATCAGGAGTAAAGAGGTGGTTTTCTTCACCTATTATATTCCCATCCTCATCTGATTCCAGTCCATGCACAAAATTTTGCTGCAAAGGTGGTTGTACTGGCTGCTCTGCTATTTGCTCTTGGGCTCACTGATCTCTCTGTCTTATTCTATATTGTGGCTGTTGCTGACCACGAAAGTTAGGATTTCTAACATGTGGCTCAGGTTTTTCAAGTTTCACCCTTTCAAGCATCTGCTCTACCTTCCGGAGTAATTGATCTACCAAGGAAGATTCTTCCTTTATGGTGACCTTCTTTTCTGCCTTTTCTCTAGCCCTCTTGGTCAGCAAATTTACTTCAACGCTGACCGCTATCTTCTGCATGTCTTCCATTGTGGCCGGTTCTCTCTCTCTTAATTGATAAGCCATGTCAACATCAAAACCATCCGGGAACTTCACCATGGCTAGACCCACAGGTGGCCTTAGATGATCGGGAATTTCATTATAAACAGAATTGAATCTAATGCAGTAGTCTTGGACCGACTCACCAGCGTTTCGTTTGATTTGCTCATATTCAGCCAGAATTTGAAGAGGATTATTTTTCACTTCCTAATGGTTTAAAAATTGTCTTTGTAGGTCGGCCAAGGTAGTGATACGTGCAGCTGGAAAACCTCTGAATGATTTCCTCACTTCACCTGCAAATGTCTGTACAAAGATTCTCATTGCCACATTCTCTGCATCGATCTCATGAAGTTCATAAAAATCTGCCATTCTGTCCACATGTTGCTGAGCAGTAATGCTGTTAAGAGTGCCATCAAAAAACGAGATTTTACTTTGATAATCTGCAGGCATATCATCTAAAAATTGAGGCAGAACAAGGGATGCAAACCGGGCAGCCATCACTCTTGGTGGATTTGGCCTTGGAGGTGTTGGAGGAGTGTGCATAGTTTGTAGGGGGCTAGCAATTGGAGTTTGAAGCTGTGCTACATTGTAATTATCAATTGACCGGTTAGCCCTTTCTGTCTCCAAGTCTACAATAAATTGTGGATTGTGGATAGTAGAGTCAACCACCCTTTCAGATTTGGTCTTGGACAATGATATTTCAAACTGCTCATCAAAATCTAGCTCTTCAAGATACTCAAAAATGTTAGGGCATGAATGGGATTTGAACACGGGAGCTATAAAGCTCTCTTGACGATGAATTCGTGGAATCAAATTGGGATTTTCGTAGATGTGTGGAGGATCTGGATCTTCATTAGCTCTGGTATATCTTCTAGAAGCTAGCGTGCTATTAAGAAAAATCAAAGGACACAACCAACTCACTCAGCCTATCAAATTCTAAACTTATCTTCTGGAAGCTTAGAATCATGAAGAAGTAAGGGGAGTGATTTTGTCCCTAGTGGAGTCGCCACTATGTTAGCACCTAAATCTACCTTAGGCTGAAGGAAGGCAAAATTAAGGGTAACCACAAACCACGCTCAGTCTAGTAGCTAGCCCTACCAGAACAAGAGAGGGCTCTCTCCATTTCACACTCAGTGAATAAACAAAATGATAAGGTCTGAGATGAATTACAGTGAATATTGATTTTAGGTTAGTAAATAAATATGGATACAAGAAGAAATTTTTATAAATGACTGAGTTTTTGGGATGTATGGGACCAACGAACAACAATGAGAAGAGAATTTAATACAATGGCACAGATTACTTCGTGAGGCAAGACAGGCGGAAAGTCTGGCAATTTAATTTGAAATAATGTGAAATGGAAATATTGTTTAGGAGGGTGAAAAGGGCATGAACAACATGAATCCTTTTCAATAGAAGAAGAACACAGAACATGAAATTTTCCCACAGGCAGAGGAATAAACATGGATTCTACCTTATCTTACTTAGAAAATTTCACTGAAATAAATATGAATGAACTGTGAAACATAACGAAATACATATGAAACATAAAGAGAACACATTTGCTACACTCATGCCACAAGAATCTCATGAAATAGAGCCACTTCCTTTCATTAATCCTCTGTCAAAATATACAATGAAGAACTGAGTTTCTCTCCCATAATCTCCCAGAAATTACAAGCCAACCTTTTACAAATGGTTTGCATACAATAAATAGACTATGCCATGAGGAAATAGAATGACCAAGAGTTGGGGAGTTTTTCGAATCATTACAAAGTGGAAGTGGAAAGCCAACCATTAGTTATAGGTGCAGCGTTACAAAAATGACAAATGGCTTGGGTGACTGCTCATCTTCCTTAGCCACTTGGATAGAAGCCAATCTGGAGTGAAAATACTTTAAACTTTGGCTTAGGTGCCGAAAAAAGTGTATTGTAAATGAGTGGGCCCACTTGGAGAAAGTCACGAATCCAAATGTCATGAAGCGGAAGTGATTTGGCCTTTTTCTCTATATGCGTCGCCCCAAATCTATATGCGCCACGCCACTTTGGAGGCTGTTTTGAGGTACCATCAGGAGTCGAAATTTTGCCCAAGTGTGCTTGTTGGAAATACTGGCCTGTCTACTTTCCAACCCAAGTAGAATTTCTGAATTTGGTGCTCATTTTCCCTTCAAAAACGTAATTCTCCCAAGACTGCTTTTTGTGTGTCAAAATAGGGGCAGAGAGGTCATGTTTTGAGTGTTTTTGACCTCCTGGGGACTCAAATCATGCCCAAATTTCTTGTCCATGCACCAGAAAGCATAATTTTTCATGCTGAATCCAAAAATGCAAGCCATTTGTGATTTGGAGCTCCCAATCCTAATTTCCACGCCGCGCGGCGCACAGGGAGAAAAAACCTGTGTTGTGACCAAAAATTTGTCATGTGACCAAAATTGCCCCAAATTTCTTGAAATTTGGGCTGGAGATCCTCTATGATGTGCTATGCTTGGCCACAGAGGCTTCTTCCAAGATTCGAAGCTGATCTTCCTCTTTTTGCCTCTTTTGCCTCTTTGTCGCTTTGCCCAATTTTGCCTTCAAACTCCTTATCCGAGCCTTTGAACTCATGTCTCATGCCCTGTAATGATAAACCATCCACCTCAGTATGGTTTGTCCCTGTCGGCCTTCTCTAGCAGTCTCTCAAGGTGTATGTTGATGTGCTCGAGCCAAGACTCTCGGTCATTGTTAATCTCTTGCTCCAATGGAGTGAGCTCAATCCTCCTATGTTGGGCAGCTTGGCGATTCTCACAGATGTTTTGCAGCTCCATGATCTCATGCTGGTCCTCAAGCTATTTGTTCCTCTGCTCCAAAAACCTGATAATCCATTTGGCCCTCTCCAAATTGAGTGGCAAGTCTTGGATCTCCATTTTCTGCTCCTGGATGGTCCTCCTAAGTTTGGCACCCTCCACATCTGCATCACCATCATGAATGAGGATGAAGTCGGTCTCTTGCTCACCTGATGGCCCCTCATCATGCATGGGCTTCTTGCCCTTGTCCTGTACCTATGTTGTCGATGTTGGAAGCGAGGCCCCTTCCACCCTAGGTGGAGATAACACTCGCTTTGCTGCTGCAAACAAATGCCTACTGCCTCTCTGATAGGTGATGAATATTGGCATAGTAGTGGTCTCGTGGCACTCATACTGATGAGAAGGACCACCTGTCTCATGCTTAACCTCCGATAATACCTGTGAAGTGCTAAAGAGGTCACGGGAGATGAAGTCATCCCAAGTAATGCCCTGCAATCCCAACTGATGATCCACCAAAATCTGGATAAGAGCAAAGTGATAAACACTGTTAAGTTGCTGCTAAGGGGTCTTGTGCTGCATGAAGGTGTTCATCCTCTCTATGTTCCTGCAAATGAAATATGGGATGTTCATCATCCTTACCCCAGTAAAGTGCATGAGAAACATAATGTGATAGGCATATAGATGAGAGAACCTCCCCTCATAGCTGAAATACTTCATGATCAATTTCTTGAGTGGAGAATATTCATCTTTCAAGTATCTGAATGGAAAGACTCTTTGGAGCTGCCTCAAGAAACTAGCCTTAATGTAAGGCTCATAATGTTACCTATCAACCTTCTGTTTCTTGTGCCATTGTTCTCCAACATTTGGTATGCCGGTTGCTAATGAGATAGTTTCAGGTGTCAATGTGAAGGTGACCCTAGCCAAGATAGAGTGAACCCCATGTAGGTGAAGCACAAAAAGATGGGCCAACTCATGATGAACTCTAACATTAGCCACCCTTTGACAAAAATCGAAACATGATAGATGCTGGAAACATGACATGGCAAGAGGGCAGGCCTGCAATTCAGTGAGGGTGGTTGGCTCATCCCTAACATGTTTGCCACTTTTGTGATGTCTCCGGGGAGCCTGTTCT
>APFE031217875.1:81249-95872 GCA_000404065.3 Pinus taeda
GCGACTTGAGGCAATTTGGCATGATTTCGGGCCTTTGTGGGTGTGCGCTGCACAACAAACCTAGTGCGCCGCGCTCTCTATATGCATCACGCCTGTGTATTTTTTCCACTGCGGGGTCGCGCTGTGTGCGCTGCGCTCTCTATGTGCGCCGCGCCCCTTTGTGTGTGCGCCACGCTCTGGAAAACGCCTCCAAACTCACTCCAAATGTGTGCTTTGATATCTCAATGACTTTCCAATGTTTCTCTATGACCTTGATTTGCACAATGACTTTGTTTGCTTGTGGAAACATCTATATAAAGACTTTGAAGTCATGGGTTTAATTTTTTCTTCTTCAAAAACCCACTTTGCTAATGTTTCATTTTGGCTCTTTTCACTGAGTTAATGCAACACTGAATTTCACTTTTTCCTTTGCACTTTTAGCTAGAATGGTGAAATTTTTGGGCACTTTTGCAGGGGTCACATGACATGGCGTTTGGCCAAGGAAACCATGACTACACCTGAAGAAATCAACTGGCGACTTTTTTGAAAATTATCACAAATGACACACTGTTTGACTTTTCTTCAAAACAGAGTTTTGAAGAACAGTCGAAGTCTGTCAACATGACGATGAAACTCTTTGAATCATAACTTTGTAAGGGCCTCCCTTTGGCCTGCATGGCTTTATTGGTCATGTTTGAAGACCAAATTGACTAATCCCTAGACCTAATGATTGAAAATGACTCTTGTCCATTAAAGGATCGAACATTGATTGTCATGGACTTTAGTGAACATTGATGAAAAGACCTAAGCCCGTAGGTGCTAGACATGAGGAGAACTGACTAACAAGACCTTTTCCGTTAGATTCTGGCATGCCCCTAGCAGAATGCAGCTGAGTGAATGGAGCGGGACTTCTAAAATGAAATGCAGAAAGAGTTTTGATTTCTGACGAAGGACTGACTCTAACAAGTGGATAGATAAAAAATCACACACATTCGCGTCTCAGGAGAAACAGAGCCCTAAATTATCTAAGGAACAATGGTTGCAGAGATTTTTATATACAAATGAGGCTAACGCATTCTTCTATTTCTTTCCTGAAGAACTTTACAAGTGGTTATGTAAATTGGCTGATAGTCAGGGGACATGGAGGCTTGACGATCCTATAGTGTGGACTCTTGAACTGGTGCAATGTATGGAGGCATTAGAAAGAAATATCGCGCGGGTTTTAGATCACTATATTGACCACACATTGGGAAATTTTATAACTTATTTCAATATCTATAGGAATATCAGCTATAGTGAAGAAGAGAGAAGCAGAGTGAAGAATATTTAAAGGACCACGAGGTAAGTATTTAGAATCATTGAAGACTTGGATTATAATGTTGTTTTGTGAAAAGAGGGTTATGTAGTTACCTTGATGTTTGGGGCCATGCAGAGTGGAATATTCTTTAGAAGAAACAGAGGATCCAACCCAGAATATAGTCTGCTCATTGAACCCCCTTAAAGTGACAACGAAGGTGTTGTGTGTGGAGCATGATTGTTCAGAGGTCTTTGTTTCAGCTGGATGTATAGCCCAGGAAGTTTGTACACCCCTCCACGTCGGGGGGTGCGAGGGGGGACTTGTCCCCCCCACGGGGGTTCGGGGGGGGCCGATCCTCCCCAGCTGGGGGGTCCGAGGGCTACCGGTCCCCCGATGGGGGCTTGGGGGCAGCGCCCACGAAGCTAAAAACAGATGTAAAATTGCCTTGTAAAAGTATAGTAATTTCTAGTAAATCTGGGCCGTTCATTAGGCGAATGATCTGACGGTAGAATTTATGTTTAGTTTAGGGTTTTCTGCCCTAGAAGGTGACCCCTCTCTTCATATGATGGCATTGTATTTGAGGCTGTGTAATATAGATGTGTATTCTCCGAGCGAGAAATAGAGAGGTGAGGCTATGAGAGAAAATAGAGGATATTACAGCGGATCTGTTGTAGGTTGTGTCTCTTCATTTTGCTGGATAATAGAAAGGAAGGACTGGCTGTTCGAGGTGGATGTAGCCCAAACTGGGTGAACCACGTATATCTGTGTCTCTCTTGTTTTATGCATTTTCTAAGTTTATATTTCTGCAATATTTTATGTGTTCCATTTCTCCATAATATATAATTTTATAACAGAAGGGACAATGATGACTACCCCACGAAGTGCAGTTTGGTTAATTACGCAGGGTATTTTGAGGATACCTCATCGATCCGTACCACTTCCACCTCTACCTCCACCTCATACATCTACGCCTTCACCCATTCCATCTCCAATTCCACCATTCAACATAGCGAATGTGATGAAGATGTCGATTCTTAAGGGAATGGGGACCAAAGATCCAAAAAGTTTTGGTTTTTTGCATGACCTATTTGCACAACACAACAAATTACAGATGATAATATTAAGAAAGAGTAATTGGTTATAACTTTACAGGATCATGCATTACATTGTATATCAAGTATTTCACTGATAACCCCAACATGATGTTGGCGGATACCCAACTAGCTTTGAACAAGAAGTTCAGCAAGCCTAAGTTAGAGGCACAGTCCATAATTGAATTTAAGGAATTCCAACAAAAGATAGATGAGACACCTTGGGACTTTGATTAAAGGTTGAAGTGCCTAATCAGATAGGCTAGTATGATAATCTCAGATTCTCAGCATCGCAACTGGTTTATAACATCATTGTTGCTGCATTTAAGAATACCTCTGTCGTAGTGGAAAATAGCAACGTAGGCAGAAGCCTTGGAGATCATGATGAGGCTGGATGCCTCACAGATCCAAGAGATGAACTTGGGAGTGCAATAGATTCATTCACAGCTAGAAAGCTTGAAGAAAGGGAAGGAAGCTCAGCTAGATGTGCACGTGCGATTTGGTGTCTAAAGTGTAAGATCCATGGACATGATAAGGATCATTGCTCAGTCTTTAAGAATTATATTATAGGGGGAGGAAATGTACCCATGAAGCCAGAAAATAATGTTGGGAGGAGTGCAGGAGCCGTGTTGTGGTGCACTATCTATTAGGTTACATGGAAGCATGCTACTGATAACTTCCATCTATTGTAGAAGTTTGTACAGACCCGTCAACAGTTATTTTGCAATTTCTATAAGTCTATATGACACAATGAACGCCATTGTAGGAGTTATGAATTGATGATGGATAAAACCCCTACCTACAGAATGTAGGAAGAGAATCGGCTTTAGGATCAAGGTGCGGGAGTAGCGCATGGAAGATTCCAAGGATGAGGATGAGGAAGAGGCATTGGACCAGGTCGAGGGCGTGGCCATGTAATATTCTATAATTGTGTTGAAGCAAGGTACTTCGCACGAGATTGTACAAACCCCATGCATCCCTCTTGTCAGTATTGTCAACAATTTGACCATGTCATAGAGGAATGTTCGATCCTTATGGAAAATATGAAAGAAAAGAAGATGTAGCCTTAGTAGCCTACGCAAAACATTCAAATGATGAGGGTGGATCCCTATGAAGAGGATTAGAGTATAAATATTGTGTTAAGAAGTAGTATGAAAACTGGTGCAGATAAAGATAAGTAGCTTGAGGAGGATGGATGGGTGTGCAAGGATGCTGAGAAGGAGGTCGATTTTTTTCTCAATCGAGATAAGGAGACCTTCATGGAAGGTAAGAAGAACTTCATTGACACATCGACCTCAGGAAGTCATGAGGAAACACTAGAGACTAGTGTGACACAAGAGGTAGATCCTTCAATACTAGCTACTTTCCTGCAAACTTGTATGAAGTTATTGTGCGACTAGAAAGAAGTAGACGGATTACAAGACTTAATAGATAAATGTGATAATAAGGAAAAGACTCCTACTGAACAGAACATAGTAAGAAGGAATGGTAAGCATAAAACGTGAATGGGGTGTGATATGAGGTTGATTGTGTAGATAGGTGATTATGAAATGGACCATGTAATCTTAGATATAGGGTCTGATGTGAATATCCTACCAAAGAAGACATGGTAAAGGATTGGGAGACCTACGCTACAGTGGTCTCCTATTCAGTTGCACATGGGAAATCAACAAAAGATTATTCCAATGGGATGCTTTTATGGGGTAACGGTGGACATTGAAGTGGCGAGTGCATTGGCTGACTTCGAGGTCATTGAAATAGTCGATGATAGTAACCCTTACCCCGCACTGCTAGGAATTGACTTGGCCATTAACATGAATGATGTAATTAAATTCAAGAAGCAGAAGATGTCATTTGAGAAGTAGTTGCTTAGGGTTGTAGTGCCATTAGACCCTACAAAAGGAGCACGTTATACTGAACCTGTGCATGACTATGTAGAAAGTGACGATAATCTAGATCATATGTACAAGATAACAGTGCGAGATGTGGATTGGGTCAATCCTACAGCCGATGGATGAATTGCGTGGGATAGCGATAGCTCTTGTGCCCTAGATTCAAATGAAGAGCGTGAACACTAGTAGAATCGGCTGCATGAAGTATCTACGCTCCACTGCAATATCATGAACAAGTCTTTGAGGTGTGTCTCGACTAAGGTAAGAAATCTTCCACATTATGATGGTTTGACTGATGTATAATTTTTTTTGGATGAATTTGAAAGGGAAGTACTTGAAGAGCATCGATTCCAGGCTCTGGAATTGGCGATGCACCCTACGCCTGCCAGCTAGTGGGGTACGCACAAGGAGAGCTTTACGGGATTGAGAGAATACAAAAGAATGATGAAGTTAAGGTTTGGGTATGCTAATACTAGGATGGAAAAAAATATAGCAGGAAGGATGATTTGTGTGATCATTTGGCATGATGGACTAAGGCGTAGGGGACAGAACCACAACAAGAATGGATGCACATATTCTATCATACGTTAGATACAATCCCAATGAATTGGTATCTGGAGACGGAGCTTCGCCATCTAATGACTGAGTGCAACATTTTAAGGAAAATATTTCTATTAAATTTCAACTTCGAGGATGGGTTTGAGAGCATTGATGAGGCGCTACAAGAAATAAAAGAAATTATATTCAGAACGCTGAAGGAAATGGTAGAGTGGACTCAACTAGATTGGAGTACACAATTTCACCATGCACTGGAATGTTATAATGTGACTGCTTCAGAAGAAGAGGATGATCTGCAAAATATTACCATTCCATAAACTGAAGGACAACGTGAGGTTGAAGGACCAAAGGGGGTGAACCCACATATATCAGAGCCTCTAAAAATTCGACAAGTAAACACTGGATATAAAGAAGAACCTAAGTTTGTGAAGATAGGAGACTATTCAGATGAAGATACGGTTGATAAGGTAGCTGAGCTACTGCGCGAATACTAGGATTGGTTCCCAATGAAGTTTTTTGATTTGAAACGGATTATTGGATATTTAAGTGTTATGAATATCACATTGAAACCAGATGTGAAGCCTACTAAGCAGTGTTCTTATCGACTGAATCCAAAATATAAGGAGAAGATGCACCAAGAACTGGATAAAATCCTGGAAGCTGGTATTATTAAGCCGATAGAAGAATTATATTGGGTAAGCCCAATGGTGGTCCAAGAAAAGAAATAGAAGGGCAAGATCCACATATGCATAGATCTGCGGAAGTTGAATATGTCTATGTGCATGATCTGTTTCCAACACCATTTATTGACGAAGTATTAGAGAATGTTGGCAGACAAGAGGTGTATTCATTTATTAATGGATTTTCAGGCTATCATCAAATAAAGATCGTACCAGAAGATTGAAGAAAAACAACTTTCGCGACTGAGTGGGGTTGCTTTCAATATACAGTTATGCCATTCAGATTGAAGAATGTGCCTGCAATATTTTCTTGGGTAGTGATCGCGGCATTCAAGGAGTTTATTCATAAATTCCTAGAGGTATATTTTGATGATTGGACTGTATTTCGATTGGTGGAGCGCCATGTTGCAAGTTTGCGCCTAATGCTGGATACATGTCGAAGGTATCAGATTGTGCTGAACCTAAAAAAGTGTATATTTTGTGTGCCTTTTGGGATTTTTCTTGGCCATGTTGTATGTAAGCAAGGATTTATGGTGGACCCTATGAAGATCATCATAGTTGTGAACTTCGAAGCACCTAGGAATGTGGAACAACTATGCGTGAAATTGGGATACACTAGGTACTATAGGAAGTTTATCAAGGCATATGCCCAGATAACCGCATCGATGGAGAAATTGTCAAAGAAATATGCGATGTTTTGGTGGGATGAAGACTCACTACAAGAAAAAATTTCATTGGTGAGGGTCATTCTTGTGATGGACCTTTAAGGTTCGTCACCAATGTCGCATATGGTGACAGTCTTTAAAAAAGAGTTGTTGTAAGTGTATATAATGATGGTCCTTTACGATTTGTCACCAAATCCATTTTCAATGACACTTTTGGTGAGGTTCATTAAAGGCCTGTCACTAATTCTCTCTTTGGTGACACTTTTGGTGAGGGTCGTTAAAGGCCCATCACTAATTCTCTCTTTGGTGACACTTCTAGTGACAATCTTTTATTGACCGTCACCAATGATCTTTTTGGTTACTTTTGGTGACGGTCAATAAATGTTCGTCATCACTTATCATTCCAATGAGTTTTTGCTGATGCTTCATGCCTGTGACGGACCTTTAAGGTCCACCACCAATGTCGCATATGGTGACGGTCTTTAAAAAATCGTTGTTGTAAGTGTGTATAGTGATGATCCTTTAAGATTTGTCACCAAAGCAAGTTTCAATGACACTTTTTGTGAGGATCGTTAATTTTCCATCACTAATTCTCTCTTTGGTGAAACTTCGAGTGACGGTATTTTATTGACCCTCACCAATGCTCTTTTTTCTTACTTTTGGTGACAGTCAAAAAATGTTCATCATCATTTATCATTCCAATGAGTTTTTGATGATGCTATGTACCTGTTACTATATTTTTTGTCAAAATATAATGATTTAAGACCATTGTTGTGGAGTCTTTTTCATTATGTGTCCAAGGTCATAGTGGTTATAATATCTAGTCAATTTGTTAAGAAGTAATTAGTGTGTATCATTTCCCTCAAGTCATAAGAATATAATCTTCCTATGAATCAACACATGATTCATATCTATTAGGTTTATTATTTAGGAAATTTCCTTTAAATAAAGTTCCACTAGTGTGTGTAGGAACTATATTATTTAATACATAATCAAGCTCTATCAATTATATTAATGAGAGGGACCTAACACTCCTCAACACTGATGTCACACCTTAACATACATTGGAACAATACACTAACATTCCTTGGCACCTCACATGTCTTGGAACATCTTTGTACCTGGAACACTTTTGTACCTAGAACATCTTGTCATGAGTAGGATGCCAAAGCACATGTTGGCATGCCATAGCATATCATAGCACTCCCCTATCATGTGTTGGCATTCCCTATAGTCCCTAGCATGCCCTGGAACTCCTTGGCATAATATTGCATTGACAAAAATTAGCACTTGGCATCTACTGGAACATGTTATTAGTGTGCGTAGCATGCCCCTTTTGAAAAGGATAAAGTCCCGACTTATTAACACTCTTATGTGTTCATTTCTTTTCATTTTAGCTTGGTTATTCTTTTTGTTTCCCTGAAACTCCTTGACGCATATTGGCATACTCTAGCACCCTGCATATCCTAGCATGTCTTAGCACCTTGAATGCCTTGGCACTATTTGGCACATGTTAGCACACCACAGAACTACCTAGCACACTCTAGCACTTGTTGACATTCACTGATATTTTGTGGCATGCCTTACCCGTTCTTAGCATACCTTGTCACTCCCTCCTTGGCATGACAACTAGCATTGATTGACACTCCCAAACACACCCTTATATTCATTCACTTCCATGCATTTTGACCTAGTGCTTCCTTGTGTTGTCCTAGTACTCCCTAACACTCCTCAGCATGCATTGGCACTCTCTAGCACACCTTATCACTCATAACTGAAGAATGAAACTTGTAACCAATGTTACCAAACTCGGAATAGACAATAAATCAGTGAGGCAAAATATCTAAGAGTTGTAATCAAATTGGGGTAAAATCGGGAAAAAATTGGGAAAAATCATTGAATTCAATAAATAAAAATATACACATATATTGAATTAAAAAAAAAAAAAAAAAAAAACATTTTTCATTGATATTCAGTACATCCATGTTCAAACAATTCATAATATCAATAGATGTCAAAAATCTCATGAATGAATAAGCATCTCATATATGTTATGAGTCCAAACATGATCCAATGTACTGAGTCATGACTCCTAGCTAGTGACTACATAGAACTAGAAGAAACTGCTTCTAAAAGTTTATAAACAACTACATACTAATTAGAAAAAATCAGTAACTAAGAGTCTAAGACTCTTAAGAGTGAGAACTAGAAGTGATTCCTCCCACTCCTCCACTTGCTTGACTCTCAAAATTCTTCAAGTCATGTAGGCTTAAAAGAGGAGAATCCTCTAATTGGACCCAATTTGCTGCATTTGTAGTTTGCAAATATATCTCTTCAAGGTCTATTGGTGAATGATCCAAACCTATCATTATCATGAGACATTGAAATGTGAATTTAAGTTTGACTTTGAGCTTTAAAGTTTAAACTTTAAATTCCAATGTCAGATTATGAAACCTTCAAATTGAAGCTCTTACCTAGTATTTTCTTGTTGCGAAGTTGTAGATTGTAATGGAAAAATATAAGTTCATTAAAGTGCTTTTGTGTCAATCAGTTGCGCTTCGTAGAATGTATTTTCTCAAAAATGCTCCAATTGCACTCACAATCTGAAGCACTGCATGCTGAGTTTAAGATTCGAATGGCAAATCTCTTCAAATCTGGCGTACCACTACAAACATTTTGACACCAAAGACCTAACAAGTGGCAAGGGTTCGTGAGTAAACGTACAAAATACTAAATAGTAAAAACATAAAAAGACAACAAAATTTAATAAAACATTTAACATACAAAATAAAGTTTAAACAAATTTAATGAACTGATAAAGCCTTCAAGCCTCAAAGGGTACCTGGCAACACCTTAGACCTTTCTCGTATAACACTGACATAGGAAAATAATTTGGGTGGTGCTCTATAATTCTTTAGTTGTGAAAAGACATGACTTTGAAACTTTGGATCAGGGAAACACCTTTCTATGCATGTCATAAGTCCTCTTTGAACCTCCCCATCCTCATTAAATTTGCTCTTATCATAAAAATACGATGGGTTTAAGAAGTACCTAGCAGCATGTAAGGGGGAATGAAGTTTCCTATCCCAATGTGCATCAATAATGTCCCAAAGAGGCATATACTTTTCCTCCTCATCCCCATATCTTCTTTTGATGGCCTCCTTTGGGAGATCCATCGCCTCAATAATGTAACTAATGTACCTGAAATTCTAAGCTCAATCTGCAAGCAACAGATCTCAACAAACATACATATCAATCTACTTCAAATTTAAAATGCCGATCTACCAACATAGAAACTCTGTTCCTTTTCAAACATAAAATCAGATTCTTCCTTGTTTCATTACCAGCGCAGCACATCACATTCTTTAACCCATGCATAATAGATCCCAACCACTGGTTTTAAACAAAAGAAAAAAAAAACACTTCTGCCCATAACTATTTGAAGACGCGGGTCCTTATTTTACATGACTGTCTAAAAACAAATAACTAAAAAAACGCTGGTTGAACACAGCTTCAGGCATATAAAGACTTTGGAAAAAAAACGCTGATTAAACACAGTTTCAAGCATATAAAGACTTTGGTATGTAATCACAAAAAAAAATCACACTATCCACCTCTGAGCCAATCCCAGACTGTAATGGTTATTGGTGGTTGGACATTGTGTGTTTTTGAAAGAGCGTCCACGCATTCCCCTTTTCTCTATGTTGAACACCGGACCTTTTTTCCCATCAAGTGCTGCACCAGGAGAAGATACGACGACGATGAAGATGCGTCGGGGTTGTTGGTGGTATCAAATGCAGCCGCAGGTCCCGACATTTGAATGTCCCTGAAAAGTTGCAATGCTTACTAGATCAAAATCCCGATAGCGAGTGAGAGAGAGGTGGAATGTTCTTCTTATGGAATCTGGACAGCTGGTGGAAGAAAGGTTGAATGTGGCTGAAAATATGAAAACACCTTGCTCTCACTAACTGATCCATGGCAACAGTGGCGCAATGGACTTTACTAGTCCACTATTTCCCAGATTTCATGCGATCTGAATCAAGATTGCCCACGAGGAATCGGCGTTGATACGCTCCAAGAGATCTTCAGTTTACAATTAATTGCCACCAGAATCGCCCCTTCTTTAGCTTCTGTCAGAGATCTTCAGTTTAAAATTAATTGCCACCAGAACCGCCCCTTCTTTAGCTTCTGTTATACCACTAATTACTCTAACAGATAGATAAGGTGATCCTTCATAAATTTATTCCAACAGAAATATTTTGATGCACCTAACAAATCAAATACTAAACGAAGAGATTTCACTTATTACAATAACAAACTAATTATGAAATCGACTCTCATAGTAATACTAAAATCAACAGCAAATGAAATCCAATTTGTCAAGCCACAACATGTGGGAAATTTCCCACATTGCTGGCCCATCCCGATGCTCCTGCATCAGACTCCCGGAGAAGAAAAGATTGGTTCTTTAAACTTTCAAGATTTATGTCATATTTCTGCAATTCAGTTGCTGTCAACCAACTGGAATCCTCCATTGGCTGCTCTTTCCACTTGACAAGATACTGAAAATATGTCTGCCCTCGAGTTTTCTTGGATATCCTCTGATCTAAAATAGCTTCAACTTCTTTCTTGAATGTTTTTGGTACCTGTTCTTTCCAATCCACATTTTGAACTTCATCACCTGTAGCTTCAGTCTGCAATTCTGTTTGTGCCTCTCTGAATGGATACAAGTCTGCAATATTAAAAATGGGAGATATTTCGATCCCTTCTGGCAACTCAATCTCATATGCATTGGCTGAAAATTTCCTTGTGATTTTACATGGCCCTATCTTCTTCAGTTTTAGCTTATTGTAAGTTTTTGTTGGAAATCTCTCTTTTCTCAAATATGCCATGACCAAATCTCCTACCTGAAACTCTTTTTCTCTTCTTCTGAAATCTACTCTCTGCTTGTATCTCTTGTTGCTTTCCTGTAGTTTACCTTTAACCTCTTCTTGTAGCTTCTGCATTTGTTCAGCAAAATCTTCAGCACTTGCACTTCTGGCTTCCCGTTTCCCCAAGTCTCTTAGCTCATATACTCCTCTCGGATGCATTCCAAAGACAATCTGAAATGGACTCATTCCAGTGCTTCGGTTTTGTGTGTCATTGTAAGCAAATTCAGCTTGAGCTAATGCTAGATCCCACTGTTTGGGATTCTGATGTACCAAACTTCTTAATATATTTCCCAAGCTTCTGTTTACAACTTCAGTTTGACCATCCGTTTGAGGATGGTAAGCTGAACTAAAACTGAGTTTAGTTCCCAGCTTCTTCCAAAGTGTCCTCCAGAAACACCCTACAAATTTAGTGTCTTGATCTGATACAATACTTACAGGCAAACCATGCAATCTTACAATCTCTGAAAAGAACAAATTTTCTATGTGTGTGGCATCATTAGTCTTCTTACAAGCAATAAAATGAGCCATTTTAGAAAATCTGTCTACAACAACATAAATAGAATCGTTTCCTCTCTGGGTTTTTGGTAAACCAAAACAAAGTCCATACTCACTGCATCCCATGGTCGATCCGGTATGGGCAATGGCTGATATAGTCCGGTATTTTGACTCCTTCCTTTGGCATACTGGCATACCCTGCATTTCTCAACAAACTTTTTAACATCAGTTTGCATTTTAGGCCAATAATAAAAAGCATTCACCTGAGCGAAAGTTTTGTCTTGTCCAAAATGACCAGACAATCCTCCACTGTGCTTCTCTTTAATGATGTTCTCTCTCATGGAACATTTAGGAATGCATAATTTGTTGCTTTTAAATAACAGGCCTCCTTGAACAAGGTAATCCATCCATTGACTTCTGTTATTGCTCACCGGATTCTGCACTGTTGTGTAGATGTCTTTAAAATCCTCATCATCCTTGTACATTTCTATCATTTCATCAAAACCTACAACACCCACTTTAAATTCTTGCAAAAGAAAACTTACTCTGCTCAATGCATCCACCACTTTGTTAGACTTACCACTTTTATGCTTTATTACAAAAGTGAAACTTTGCAGAAATTCCACCCACTTGGCGTGCTTCTGATTTAGCTTTGGCTAATTATTAATAAACTGCAAAGCATGGTTGTCTGAATATAAGATGAACTCCTTCAGTAGCAAGTAATGCATCCACTTTTTTAATGCCTGCAAAATAGCGTAAAATTCTTTATCATAAGAAGAATATTTTTTCTTTGCATCATTTAACTTCTCGCTGAAATATGTTATCGGCCTTTGCTCTTGGCTTAGCACCGCACCAACTGCTTCTCCACTTGCATCGGTTTCCACTTGAAAGAATTTCTCGAAATTTGGTAAGGCTAAAATAGGCTTTTCTGTTATCTTTCCTTTCAACAAATTAAAATTCCTATCAGCTGCTTCTGTCCATCGAAATGGCTGATTGACCTCCTTGATTGTCTCAAGGATTGGTGCACAAACTTGACTAAATCCATTTATAAATTTTCGGTAAAAACTAGCAAGTCCATGGAAACTTCTTACCTCAAAAACACTCCTGGGAGTAGGCCAGTTTTTGATTGCTTGTACCTTTTCTGGATCCATTTTCAAACAGTCTCTGGAAATCACAAATCCCAAGTATACCAGCTCCTCTTTCATAAAAATACATTTCTTCAGATTGATTAGTAGTTTCTCTTTCTGCAGAGTTTTCAAAACTAACTTCAAGTGTTCCAAATGCTCCTCTTTACTTTTGATGAAAACTAGGATATCTTCAAGGTAAACAACAACAAATTTACCTGTGTATTCTTTTAGAACCTCATTCATTAGTCTCATGAATGTGCTGGGCACATTAGTGAGCCCAAAAGGCATCACTAACCACTCATACAATCCACTGTTGGTTTTGAAAGCGGTTTTCCACTAATTGCCTTCTCGAATTCTGATCTGATGATACCCGCTTTTTAGATCTATCTTAGTGAAGTACCTGGATCCACTTAAACAATCCATTAAATCATCCATCCTGGGCAAAGGAAATCTATACCTGACTATTATCTTGTTGATAGCTCTGGAATCGATGCACATGCGCCATTCTCCTCCCTTTTTCGGACTAAGCACCGTTGGCACAGCACACGGACTCAGACTTTCTCGAATCAGCCCCTTGTCCATCAGCTCTTGAACCTGTCTTGCAACTTCTGCATTTTCCTGAGGAGTTAATCTATATGCAGCTTTGTTAGGTAGACTTTCTCCTGGTATTAAGTCGATATGGTGACTTATACTTCTAACCGGTGGTAATTCATTTGGCAATTCATCCACAATGATATCCATATAACTATTTAACACAGATTGAATTTCTTCAGGAAAATCATGTAAATTTGGGGAGGTTAAAATTACCTTTGGCCTTCCCACGATAGTAAAATGTATCTCTGCGCTTTTATCCACCTCTTGTAGAAATTCTTTGCCACTGATCAGCATAATATTATTTTCAGGCAGCTCTTTATCAGCATCATTCTTCACTGGCAGCAATGTATGCTTAACCCCATCCTTTTCTATGGTGTAGGTATTTCTTCTTCCATCATGAATCGCCTTTTGGTCAAATTGCCATGGTCTCCCCAATAACAGGTGACATACGTCCATGGGCATTATGTCACATAAAATCACATCTCTGTATGCGCTAATCTGCATTTCCACATTACATTGTTCTGTCATGGTGACTTGATGGCCCTTCTAAAGCCAAGATACTTTGTAAGGTGCAGGATGCGCTTTCTTTGTTAACCCAAGCTTTTCCACCATCTCTGTAGACACAAGATTGTCAGTACTCCCGCTATCAATTATAACCTTACAGCACTTACCCTTTGATTTGCATGTAGTCCTGAACAAGTTCTTCCTTTGCACAGGTTCTCCAATCTCTTTTTCTAATCTCAGCAAAGTTCTTTTGAGTAGCAATGATTCACCTTCCTCCGGTGGTTCTTCCTTCTCTACAAGTCGAGGTGGTTCCGGCTTTGCGTCAGCCACATTTGCACCCCTCTGGCTTGCTGATTTGTTATGAGGACAGTCCCGCGACATATGTCCCCATTCTCCACAGGTATAACACCTAACATCTCTTCCCCGCCCTCTTCCTCTAGGCGTGAATCTCCCTCTACTAGAGTCACCCATCTGTGGTGATCTGCTGCTTGAACTTCCTGCTTCAAACTGATGTTGTGTTCCTCTGGATCTGGCTGATCCTCTACCCCCTGCTGAGCTCTTTCCTCTGTTTCTTTGACTCTGTTTCCGCAATATTTTCTCCTCTGCTTTCAAACTTGCTTGATAGGCATCTTCAACAGTTTTCAAACTTAACAGGCTAATCTCATCTTGGATCTCATACCTTAGCCCATTAACATCTTTGGCTACTTTCTCCAGATCATCTTCTACATGCCCTGTTCTGATGCTTAACCTGTAAAATTCTTCAGTATATTCTTTAACAGACATTCCTTTCTGCTTCAAATTTTGCATCTG
>APFE031217875.1:109988-143151 GCA_000404065.3 Pinus taeda
TAGATTTTTGCACTCATCCCCATACTTTTGACTTTTATTATTATTACTACTATTATTCTTTAACTAAGCCCATATTTATACTTGTTTACATACTTACATTACACCTACACATATACTCTATACTCTATAAATATTGTATTTATTGTTTTTTAGGGCGGGTAATTTTAACATTTTTGAAAAAATTCAGCCTTAATTTTGATGTAACAAAACCATCCTAATTCCAATCTTCATTTAATTTCTAAAACAAGTAGTATATTTTCACTTTTCATAGGGTGGAGGGAAAACTAGTAGATACTTTCACTTTTCACAGGGCGGGAGGGAAAACGAGATTGAAGAGAGTTGTGAATTAAAATTTCACTTTTCAAAAGGCATAGGAAGGGAAAATTAGTAGCATATTTTCACTTTTCGTAAGGTGGAGGGAGGGAAAACTAGTAGCATATTTTCACTTTTCATAAGGCGGAGGGAGGGAAAACTAGTAGCATATTTTCACTTTTCACAGGCGGGAGGGAAACGAGATTGAAGAGAGTTGTGAATTAAGGTTTTACCAATAACAGATTGATATTGAACCCCACCATTAGATCTTCAATCCATTAATGGCACCCATGTATGTTTCATTTCTAACCTCGTTGCATTTACACCCCGATTTTAGTCTTCTTCCACACAGGGAGGAGTACACACATCTCAGATCTCTGGTTCAAACTTCACTATTTTTTTCATCCTTGCTTTTAAGTTTACGAGTAGCATATTTTCACTTTTCATAGGGCGGGAGGGAAAACGAGATTGAAGAGAGTTGTGAATTAAGGTTTTATCAGTAGTAGACTAATATAACCCCACCAATGGATATTCAATCCATTAATGGCGCCCATGTATGTTTCATGTCTAACCTCACTACATTTCCACCCCACTTTTAGTCTTCTTCCACAAAAGGAGGACTGGTCCAAAATTCACTATTTTTTCATCCTTTCTTTTAAGTTTAAGAGTAGCATATTTTCAATTTTCACAGGGCTGGAGGGAAAATGAGATTGAAGAGTGTTGTGAATTAAGGTTTTACCAGTAGCAAACTGATATCAAACCCCACCATTGGATCTTCAATCCATTAATGGCGCCCAAGTATGTTTCATATCTAACCTCGTTGCATTTCCACCCCACTTTTAATCTTCTTCCACATAGGGAGGAGTACACACACCTCAGATCCCCCACCATTAGATCTTCAATCCATTAATGGCGCCCGGGTATGTTTCATTTCTAGCCTCACTGCTTTTACACCCCACTTTTAGTCTTCTTCCACACAGGGAGGAGTACACACACCTCAGATCTATGGTTCAAAATTCACTATTTTTTTCATCCTTGCTTTTAAGTTTACAAGTAGCATATTTTCACTTTTCACAGGGTGGGAGGGAAAACAAGATTGTAGAAAGTTGTGAGTTAAGGTTTTACCTCTTCAATCCATTAATGGTGCCTAGGTACGTTTCATTTCTAACCTCACTACATTTCCACCCCACTGTTAGTCTTCTTCCATAGAAGGAGGACTGGTTCAAGATTCACTATTCTTTTCATCCTTTCTTTTAAGTTTAAGAGCAACATATTTTCACTTTTCACAAGGCGGGAGGGAAAACAAGGGAACATAGATAAAAGCATATGTATTTTTCCTTCTTTTATGGTTTTTCTCTATAGAGTTGATTTTATTGGGTGTACATTGTATGCATCTCAAAATTTCTCTTTAGGAAATCCTATTTTTATTCTTTCTAAGAAAAACTCTCTGGGGAATCCCAATGGATGTTTCCCCACATTCATGGATGACATCCCTAGTAAACCCATTGGCATTGACTAGTGCACCTCACCCAAGGGATTTCAAATAGAGCACCTACCAACACAGAACTAGCCAAATACCCAGTAACATTAATGACATTCAGTTGGGCTAACCCCTTGGGCTCAATAAATCATAATCAACTACACTATTTTCCATATTAACATATTGATCCAATTTAACATTTTGTTAGAGTAATCATAATAATCCAAGCCTGTTCCTATTTTTATTTTGGTTTTTAATTCCTTATTTCGTGTGGTGACAACTTTATATGACTGTATAGATGTTTATTTTTGTCAGAGTATATGTTGAAAAGTAGATGCTCTCTTACATTCTACTCTGTTATGTATTGATGGAGTTCAATTTCATTAGTTGTGACCAAAGAACTATGTCAGGCATGTATACAAGGATTCTTGTATCACTATTTATAAACTGAACATTATCCTTAAACAAGAAAAGTAGATCCTTAATGCTACATGTTTGTATCTCAGGGAACTTCCAATCCTAATAAATGAGGTGAAATTTAAGTGTTTCCAGAATCCAAATCCAAAGTTTTGTGAATTCACTCACATATGGTCCTGGAAAAGCGAAGTGAAATTTAATTATTTCCAAATCTTAAGTTCTGTGAATTCACTCATATTTGGTGCTAGAATCTTTTTAGCAAACGGGAAGAATTTTGTTTAGTTGCATTCAAATTTTCAAAAACTAATACTAAATTTCTCCCTGACTAAAATTCTCCCTGAAATTTAGGGAAACAACCCATTACTTTTCCACATTAGAGTTTTATAACACTAGGTACTAAAACAATGTTCTATTTTCTGCTGCAAATGTCTGATAGAGACTTCCTAGAATCTAATTAGAAAATTAGGTAGATGCGTTGAACAGACTAAATAATTTTTAATGAATAATAACTTAACATAAATGATATGTTAGGTTACATAAATATATAAATTAGAAGCATGAAATGAATAAGAAATCTCAACAAGATTGACATATTCTTAATTGAGTTGAATGAGGCCAGGAATAACTTTGACTAGAGGGTGTTGAAAATGGCATAATTTTGTTCTAGTTGGATAGATTTAGAACTAAAAATCAGCAGTTTTCTTGCTTGCATAGCTTGGGGAGATTTTTGTATCTCAAGTCTCAACCTTATTGAATAATATGATTTATGCCTTGCAATGTTGAGATATGTTGTGATACCACTTGCTAGTAACCTAAACACTTTGGATGAAAATTTAGTTGTGAATTTTACTTGAAAAAGATATAAGTGAAAATATACATTAATTGTCCCTTGTGTAGAATTTCCTTGAAATTCTACTGCTGCTTGAATGAATAAATCTGAAGCTAATTGTTGCATGAAGACAAAAAACATCTCTACCAATTTGTAGTGGAATAGAACAAAAATAAAACATAGTCACACTATAGCAAAAAAAAACAAAATTATGGAACCCAACTGGGAAAACCCTTTGCTAGCTATAGAAATTTAAAATACTATCCATATTATTCTTTGAGACACCTTCTTCAAGACCACGTTCATCGATGCTTATTACTTTCCATATTCATTTTCATAAACATTAGGGTTGTTGTCCATCAAATGAAAGTAGCTAGAAAGTGTCTCTTTGATTTCAGAAAGCAGATCAAGATCAACTTCATCCAAGAATCCCCTAGAAGGCTCATCAGTAGCAAGAAGAAAGGTCTTTTTTATTTTATTTCATCACATGAATGCGTCATAATCACTGATTTGTCTTCATTTCTTTCACATTAATTTTCAATGTTAGATGCAAAAGGTAATTTAGCATGATATAATCCTTAGGTAACCAACCTTAGACATATTGTTGGTTAATTTATGTTGATTGAAGTTTATTGAGTTTGAGTTTTATCATGAAACTACTAGAAGCGTACTAGAATGGGTGAGTTGATTATCTTGATAACAATGTTATGGCGTGATCTAGTCCTTGAATGGAACTTATAGTTGATGGTAAAAATTTCACATTCCTTTCATTTTTTTGTCTTCACATATAACAAATATCTTTATGTTATAGCCTCTAGCTAGATATATACAGTAACTGCCACTCAGAAGTTGGATGCCATCATTTTGGAGCTTGAGCTTACTCAACTTACCTTTGTTTGAGTTGAAAATGTCATTAGATCTCATTATATCGTCTATTGCGGAGCATGAATCCAATTTACCTTTGTTTCTGCTAAAAATGTAATTAGATCTTGCTATATCATCTTTTGTAGAGAATGAATCCAATTTCTCATAGTCCATTTTCTTGAGGTATAACAAAGATACTTTAATTCATTAAACTTTTCATATTCTATTTGTTGATTGTGATTCTACAGGCCACATCTGCATTGGAAAAGGGGCATATTTAATGAAGTGTGGAAGGAGAGGGAAGCTTCAATTATGTCCTTTCAAACTTTCTAAGGTATGTAATAAAATTTTAAAAAAGTCTCCATAGAATGTTGTGCTTTAACTTTTTCTTTGATACTGGATTATTTATGTGATCTCCCCTCTCTTACACATAACCAGAGTCTAGACATACATGGTATTTTGGGATATGTGGACAATGGACAGATTTACACTAACCATTTATCTAGAAATTTACAATGTAGAAGATCAAGCATTTACAGCTAGATATTTCCTTGCCACTAAATTAGAGTTGAAGAGTCAGACTCCTATTTTTCAGGCATATACCTCACTTTTAAATCAAATTATTGCTGACTCTTTATAGACTTTCCATGGGATGGTAAAGAGTGATCACTACCATTGCTTAATCTTTCTGTAGACCAAGTAAATATTCCAAATGTGTATAAATTAGTGGCTCCTTGGAGAATCCCAAGACTGGCGCTATTGTAGCAACAAGAAATTCATTTATTTTGAGTTCTTCATTAGTGCATTGATAGTATATTGTTTATTCCATACAATACCTCAACAATTTATGATTAAATTACAGTTAATCCTATCATAATATTTTGACTTACCCTCTTTTAGAGGGAAACTAGAGTGTGTGTCAAGCTTTCACTTCACAATTGTATCATGTAAAGTTTACCTGGGACAAGTTTTGTGGATCTAAGCAGCAAGATACCTGTTGGAATTCAAGAGGCAACAATACTACAAAGTGGGAAAGAGGTTTCGCAGTTAACCTAGATTTCACATTATGGTTGGAGTCGGTTTGTTGGCAAGATGCTAGATACCCCAACTTCCTTTTTATGACTGAGTGAAATATTGAATCCTTCGACATATTCCTTGCTCAATTGTCATTAAGCGATGGGTTTTCTTAGAAGTGCTTCACATATATAAACTTTACCAGAGTTGTTATTGAGTCTTTGGACGTGATTATATTTTCAAAGCACACACGTACAAGAAGAGGAGAAATAATGTGTCGGACTAATTTGATGTTATCTACCTGTGAATAGGGTGTTCCCATTCATAAACCTGACAACTTGCTCTACTTATTTCTAGTGAACAACTTTGGGACTAGCCATGAATCGTGAGACAATTCCAACCCCATAACTATACATTTCTTGTTTAAATCTATACCCAATAGATTAGAATCTGCACAAGGAGAACTCCATTCTTGTTTCGAAAGAACCTGCAATCAACTTGTAACATGCTATTTAATATTTTTTGTATTTATTCGCATCCTTGGTCTGTGACATAAAGATGCAACAAGCTACCTTGCATTTTCTATACTAACACTCCTAAAAAATAATAAAGTATGCCCAAATATATCATTTCAAATGATCTATGTAGCTCACCTTTTGGTTTTTAAATTATAGAAGTTGTTATGTATATTGATGATAACTTCTACAATCGATACCACAGTGACAATATATGTTATAGTTTTATCCATGTTTCTCTGAAGGTGTTTCTCCTTGAGTAGAGCAGCAATACACTATAGTTTCCATTTAGGGGAGAAGTGTACCCAGTAGCAACCTTGACCTGTGTGCAGATGGGTTGAATGCACATTAGACTCTATCTGTTTTTTTGAAGGTGTTTCTCCTTCAACAATACTTCATCTTGTATATACTTTTAGTCTGCACCATTAGTAGATGTAGGCAGCCTTAGGATACATGTTGTAGATTATAGTTTTCATGTGAGGTTGTAGAAGTGATGAAAGAAGTGCATCAATTTTAGGAATATTTAGTATGCTTTTATAGTTTGACGTAGATGCTAACTTTTCTTAATTTAGGTGTTTTTCTTAGTTTTATTTTATGCACATATTTATCTTTAAGAAAAGTGCACAGTAGAGATGGGTTCTATATTTTGAGCAGGGGACACACTTCTAGGTAGGAGGTACTCTATTCTAGGAAGCTTTTTCCATGAGGGTTAGGTGTTTTATCTAAGAATCCCAAGAGGCACTATTGTAGCAATAATAAATTCATTTATTTTGAATTCTTCATTAGTGCATTGATAGTATATTGTTTATTCCATGCAATACCTCAATATTGTATACAACCATATTTAGTATGCTTTTATAGTCTGACTTAGATGCTCACTTTTCTTAATTTAGGTGTTTTTCTTAGTTTTGTTTCATGCACAAATTTATCTTTAAGAAAAGTGCACAATAGGGAAGGGTTCTATATTTTGAGTCGGGGACACACTTCTAGGTAGGAGGTACTCTATTCTAGGAAGCTTTTGCCATGCAGGTTAGGTACTTTATCCTAGAATCCTAAGAGGCACTATTGTAGCAATAAGAAATTCATTTATTTTGAGTTCTTCATTAGTGCATTGATAGTATATTGTTTATTCCATGCAATACCTCAATATTGTATGATCAAATTATAGTTAATATTTTCATAATATTTGGACTTACCCTCTTTTAGAGGGAAGCTAGAGTGTGTGTCAAGCTTGCACGTCACAATTGTATCATGCAGAGTTTACCTGGCATGGGTTTTGTGGATCTAAACAGCCAGATACCTGTTGGAATTCAAGAGGAAACAATACTACAAAGTGGGAAAGAGGTTTCGCAGTTAACCTACCTTTCACATTGTGGTTGGAGTCGGTTTGTTAGCAAGATGTTGGATACCACAACTTCCTTTTATGACTAAGTTTAAGATTGAATCCTTCGACATATTCCCCACTCAATTGTCATTAAGCGATGGGTTTTCTCAGAAGTGCTTCACTTATATAAACTTTACCAGAGTTGTTATTGAGTCTTTGGATGTGATTATATTTTCAAAGCACACATGTACAAGAAGACGAGAAATAATATGCCCAACTAATTTCAAGTTATCTTCCTACGAATAGGGTGTTCCCTTCCATAAACCTGATGACTCACTCTACTTCTTTCTAGTGAACAAATTTGGGACTTTTCATGTATTATGAGATAATTTTAACCCCATAACTATCAGTTTCGTATTTAAAGTTATAGCCACTAGATTAGAACCCACACAAGGAGAATTCCATTCCTGTTTCAAAATAACTTGCAATCGACTTATACCATGCTATTTAATATTTTATCTATTTCTTCACATCCTTGGCTTGTGATATAAAGATGCAACAAGTTACCTTGCATTTTCTATACTAACACTCCTAAACAATAATAAAGTATGCCCAAATCTGTCATTTCAAATTATCTATGCATCTCACCTTTTGGTTTTTCAATTATTGAAGCTGTTACCTATATTGATGAGATCAACGAAAATCTCAGCCACAGTGACAATATCTGTTAGATTTCTATTCGTGTTGCACTAAAGGTGTTTTTCCTTCAACAGCACTATAATACATAGTAGTTTGCATTTAGTGGAGAAGTGTACCCAGTAGCAGCCTTGGTCTATGTGTAAATGGGTTGAATTCACACTAGACTTTATCTATTGTTTTGAAGGTGTTTCGCCTTCAATAGTACTTCATCTCAGCAGATCCTTTCAATCTATACCTTTAGAAAATGCATACAGCATTAGGGTACATGCTTAGATTCCATTTTTGCTGTGAGGGTATAGCAACGATGAAAGAAGCACATTGATTTTAGGCATCTTATTGTTGTTGTATGAATGCATGCTTGTCTAGTGTTTCCCAAACTTATATAGAGCCATATTTACTATACTTTTATAGTTTGACTTAGATGCTCACTTTTCTTAATTTAGGTTTTTTTCTTAGTACTATTTTATGCACATATTTATCTTTAAGAAAAATGTATAGTAGAGAAGGGTTCTATATTTTAAGCAGGGGACACTCTTCTAGGTAGAAGGTACTCTATTCTAGGGAGCTTTTGTCATGCATGTTAGGTGCTTTATCCTAGACAAAGTTCCAAGTCCTTGCCTCCTTGAAAAAGCCCATGCCATACAAGACACCAATGGATAGAGTTCCAAGTCCCTAAATTTTCCAAAACCCCACCTGACCCTAGCTATCTAGCCTAAAATCCTTTACATTCCTGTCATCTCTTGGTTACGATTTCATAGAGAGGGCCCTCTTTGGTTTGTTAGGGATAGCTACCAAACTAAAAGCTTTTTTTCGTGGTTACCTCCATTGATCTCTTCATCAACTTGGGACATTATGGAGGATAACAAAGGGCATGCAAACTAAGGAGTGCCAAGGTGTTCTAGTGAATGTAAGGTTCCCAAGTCATGGAAAAATGCAATGCTAGTTGTGAGGTCATGACTGCCAAGGTGTGTTAGGGAATGATAGGGCATGCTAAGATGTGCCAGATAGTACGAAGACATGTCAAACAAGCTAAGATGTGCCAACTGCTAAGGAATGCCAAGATGTACAAGGGTTCCAAGTCCGTGCCCCCTCTTCTTCCATATGATATCCACGTATGACATTTCCTTTGCAATATTTGGTGCATTTTGATAGTTATAGGTCATTTATAAGTTATAAATGTCTTCAAACTTTCACTTCTAATTGAGTATTCAACTGAACATATTGATTAATTTATACATACCTATTTTTCCCTCCACCTAATTTTCATAACTTCAATAACCATTAGGTAGGGATCTACATCTTCATTGTTGCTTTGCTTGTTTAGTAAAATATTACTGAGACTTTAATTTATTGAAAGTTGTAGAATTTATAATTTATGAAGTTTCAAGGTCTAATTTTAAAAAATATAAATCTTTAAAGGGTGCTAGCTCAATGGAAGATCACCCGCTTTATAAGAAGGAGGTTGGTGGCTCGACTCCATCATGCCCTGACATCCATATGGAATGGCGATGATCAATGTTTGGTGATGGAGGCTATTTTGACCATCACCAATGAGCTTTGGTGACATTTTTCGACCCTCACCAAAAATATGAAATGGTGACAGTCAACGAACGCCACCATATATATGCATCAATAGTGACGACCCTCAAGGGTCTGTAACCATAAATCGTTGTTGTTGATATGAAATGGTGATGATCGTTGTCTGTCATTATAGTCATTATTCATTATGGACATTGAATGTCACCACAACACCTATACTTCTAGAAATGCATCTTTTGGTGATGGTCAATGAACGTCACCATATATATGCACCAATAGTGACGACCATTAAAGATCCATCACAATAAATCATTATTGTTCATATGAAATGGTGACGGTCACTATCCATCATTATAACCAATATTGATGACAGACCTTGAATGTGACCATAACACCTATAATTTTGGTGACGCCACCTTTGGTGATGTTCAGTTTTTGATGACCGAGGCTATGGTCCATAACCATTGCTCATATGCAATGGTGATGATCGCTATCTGTCATTATAAATCATTATTGGTGACAAACTTTGAATATCACTACAACATCTATAATTTTGGTGATGCCACCTTTAGTGACCTTCAGGTTTTGGTGACGGAGGCTATGGTTCATCACCATTGCTCATATGAAATGGTGACGGTCGTTATCCGTCATTTTAGATCATTATTGGTGATGGACTTTGTATGTCACTACAACACCTATACTTTTGGCGGCGCCACCTTTGGTGACGTTTAGTTTTTGGTGACGAATTCACTTTTGACCATCACCAATGAGCTTATGGTGACATTTTTTCCCCTCACCAATGTCCTTTTTTCTTGTAGTGATTGTCAGCGTAGTTTGGATGTCTTGAAGGAGAAAATGGTGACAACGCCTATTTTGGTGTTTCTGAACTAGAAAAAGGAGTTTCATGTGCATGTCGATGCCTCCTACATCACACTAGGAGCAATATTAACACAAGAAGGTGAGTGAGAGATTCATCATCTGATAGCTTTCACGAGCAGAAAGTTATCCACAATAGAGAAAAAGTACTCCACTATAAAGCGTGAAGGGTTGGCGATGGTCTACACGCTGTAGAAATTTATGCATTATTTGCTAGGCAGACACTTTAACATGTAAATTGATCACTCCACAGTGAAGTACCTGGTCAATAAGCCTGCGTTGGGGGGCAAGATATGTCGATTGTTACTGTTATTCTAGGAGTATGAATTTGAAGTGATTGTGAAACTTGGAAGGCTGAACACAGGCCCAGACTATCTATCGAGGATTGAAACAGATGATGAATCAAGTAGTTTGGAGGAAGGACTGCTAAATGCACAGCTCTTTGCAATGTGCATTACAAATGATCATTTTGTCGATATCATTCAATTTTTATCTACGGGAATGGCTCCGGAAGGTTATTCCACTCAATAGAAGAAGGAGTTAGTTGTTCACGCTATGAATTTTTCAGTAATTTCTAGTCATCTGTATAAGATGGGAATGGATGAGATACTGTGACGGTATGTTATGGAATTTGAACATGCTAGTATCCTAGCTAAAGCCCATGGAGGAGTGGCAAGAGGTCACTATGCAAGGAAAGCGACCGCACAGAAGATCTTGCGCGCTGGGCTATGGTGGCCAACATTACACAAGGATTCTAAGGCATATTGCAAGGCATGTAATACTTGCCAAAGTACGGGGAAGCCTTTGTGAAGGGATGAATTGCCTTTAAATCCCCAAGTCTCATTGCAGGTATTTGACAAATGGGCCATTGACTTTATAGGTCCAATATAACCACCAGGAAAGAAGATGGGCGCACGGTATATCATTACTACAACTGAGTATTTAACCAAGTGGGCAGAAGTACAGCCAGCGAAGGATTGTACAATGGCCATAGTTGCAAAGTTTCTATTCGGATATGTCTTAACCAAGTTTGGTTGTCCTAAGATTTTGATGAGTGATAGGGATACACATTTTTTGAATGAAACGATTTGTGCAATGCTAGAAGAATTTCAGCTGTACGATCAGAAGAGCATGCCCTATCACCCACAGGTGAATGGCATAGTGGAAGCTTTTGACAAGATTTTAGAGCATGCATTGACAAAGGTATGCAATGTGCAACGGAATTATTGGGACATGCATGTACCTATGGTGTTATGGGCTTATAGGATGACCTACAAGAAGTTGACAAACTAAATGCCATTTAGGTTGGTTTATGGAATTGAGGTCGTAATGCCTATGGAGTATATTGTGCCAAGTTTACGTATTGTAGCATTGATAGAGATGGTGGACCATGAGACCTTTGAAGAATGTCTCACACAGATCATGGAGTTAGAAGAAGATTGCTTCCTTGCAAGATTTCACTAGCAAGTGCAAAAGGAACACAAAAAGGCATGGCATGATCGACATATTAAGTTGCACATGTTTAAGGTGGATGATTTGGTGTTGCTATATGACAACAAGTTCATGAAATTTCTAGGAAAGTTTCAAATGCATTGGTTGGGCCCATATGTTATTAAGGAGATCACAAATTGTGGCACAGTTCAGCTCGTGAAGCCGAATGGGGAACCATTCCCTAGAAAGGTGAATGAAAGTAGGCTGAAGTTGTACATAGGGGATCATGCCCCTGTGCAATGACTATATGGAAGTAGGACAATTTTCGTAATCTAGGTAGTTGCAAGGGATTGTGGAACTATAAACTATGTTTCCCGACTAAGGAGAAAACATGGTAGGGAGGTTGTGCGATGGATGGCAGCGGTGCGATAGGTGAAGCTACACCATGGAGGATGGTGGCATGCAGAGGGGTCTAAAAGTAGCCATTGAGGTTACTATTCATGATTTTATGGCCATGAATCAATTAAGAGGAGTGGTTAGGTGCTATTTATGACAAAAATATTTGGGGATCTGCCACCAAATATGCATTTATTATCAATATTTGGGGGGAACAGTCAAATTTGAATTCAAAACATCCTATAAATAATGCACGTTGATCCGTCGAATAACACTTTGCATTCTGAGAGTTGTCTGAGCCCTTTTTTGTTCAAAGTTTATGAATCATCAATGATGGGAGGAGTTCATGATGCACCCCTCATTTAAAAACTACACCGCAGAAGCCTGAGAGTTGTTCATAGAATGGATGACTGCTACAAACCCCGCAGAAGTCGTAAGTTCTGAAGCCATTGTTTCTAACGCGTCGGCCCTAAGAGTTAAAGTATGGAATCGTTAACCCCTATGCCTACCATGATGAGGTTGCCTCGGGTGAAGCAATAGGCTACCAAAGGAAAGCAGAATAATTCAATTCTGGTGAGGCAGTCACCAAGGAAGAATCCGAAGGTGCGACAAAAGGAGAAAAAAAGCAAACAACTAGAGAAAGTGGTTGATTTGGAGGAAGAGGAATACCAAGGTGTGGAGGAGTTGGATGCCAAAGAAGTCAAGCCTATTTCATGGCTCAATATATATCCCTCCGTGGAAGGAAAAACCAAGGTTACCAAAGACCCTGATTCTGGGAAATTCTCAGTTTTGACCCCTTTGTTTCCTAAACAAGTAGAATTTGAAGGCATACCATTAGCGCGAATTTCTTGTGTTGAAAATGGAGGATTGGGACCTTGCATACCAAGATGGGTTCCCACATTTCGTGACCAACAAATATATTACAAAGATATACTATGACAAAGAAATTCATTTAAATCACCATCATCAAAGCAATAATGATCTTGTGTACCCCTCTCAACCTTGTATAGGAGTGGAACTCCTACATATATGGAACCATCCTCAAAAAGAGTTTATTTATATCTGAAAAATAATTTTAATAGAAGAGTGTGAATATGAGAACTATCTACATCAACATCTATAAGTATGATGATCTTATGATATCATAAAGCATTTTCCTAAAATCCTCACACTTCACTACAAGTCTTAATCCAATGATAAGATCTTGAATTTCTTCATTTTTATACATAGTTTCTTCATCTTTAAGTTCAATGTTCAATATCTTACCCCAAAGAGGTAAGATAGCCTGAAATCGCCTATCTCATCCTTGTTTTATGCTATAACCTGTGGACTCTCCTTCAACTATAAAAATCTCATATTCATAAGGATCTGAAGCAGAGTAGTCAGCCAACTTTCTAGGAAGTACAGAGGACCTTAAAATGATTTTTCTCCTTACCAATTCTCTCGCCCCTTTTCCTTCCATGGATGCCTTGTATGTAATTAAATCCTTTGAGAGAATGGATCCTAGAACTTGAGGATTACATTCTAAATACTCTATAAGATATCCTTAAATAGATTGGTTCAAAATCCTCCTCACCTCTAGATTTCCTAACCTCATATTTGTTTACCCCTCAAAATCTAGTCTTGAAACTTTAACTGAAACTACACATGTCAACCTTTTCCTCACATGTTCACCACTAAGGTTCTCATCCTCTTCCTTGATAATATTTGACTTCCTTCCACGGTTATTCATTGTACTAGTCAATGCAGATTTCACACCATCCATATGAGAACCTTGATCACTTGTTCGGATACTATTTGCATATCCCAACAAGGTGTCTATATATGAACTAGAGCACCACTGAAAGGCCAAGTCAACAATGACTCCATCTCTTTCCCTCTTAAATGAGATTGATTCATGAATAGGTGCCCATAGTTTAGCCAACAAACATATTCAACTAAGCCTCCAGCATAGTGATATTCATTATAGGTTATATTTGTTGCATCCAAATTCTTCTCCATAAAGGTTATATTTATCTGTGGGTTTAGAAATTCAAGCTCTATAACACGTCCAACTACTGTGTTATAATCAAACTTTGTCATGGTTGTAAAGACTTCCTGATCTAGACAAAACCTTACACATGTTCCCTGATGAAATTTGGATTCATCTAAAAGTCATAAGAGGTGAGTTCAGACACTTGCTTTCCATGCACAAAGGTTTGATCCCATTCCTTTCCATCATGCCAAACTGTCACTTTCAATTTCTCAGATAAAGCATCTACTACAGAAACATTATCGCCATGCAATCTCCTAGAAACATTTTAGCCACTACCTTCCCCACTGAAATTGCCTCTAGCATGCAACACTGTCAAAAAAATATCTAAAGCAATCTTCTGTGTAACATTAGGTAAATATGTGGCAATCCCTAGACCATTACTCATGATGCTAACATAGCCATCGGGGAGGAGAATAACATCTATGCATGTTGCAAACCCAGCTTGGGCCTCATCTATGGCATTGTCCAAAACTTCGTAAACCAAATGATGGAGACCACGAGATCTAGTGCTTCCAATGTACATCCCTAGCCACTTTCGTACTAGGTCTAGACCTCACAAAACCTGAATATGTCCAACATTATAAGACTTTGCAGCAACTGGATCAGATGAAGGGTCTGTGGAACTAATTTATGACATAAAAGCATGTTTGGTCGTAGAACATCTTGCAGGTGTGAAATTTATAATCCTTTTGAAGGTGCGTGCTCTCTGGCATCAAAGCATCTTAGCAGTTTCATGCCAAGGGACTAGTCACTTATGCAATTGCAACATAGATCATTGTATCTTCATGGCATATTCAACTGAATTCCTAAAAAGAAGATGAGATGAAAATAATTTAGTCTGCAACAGTGGTTTTTTCGTGTGAAAAGAAATGAATAAATAAAATAACTCAGTTGAGGAGACTAAACAATAAATTATCCAAACTAAGATGTTATAAATTGTATTGGTTATTAAAAGCATGCTTAAGTTTGGAGGCAAACTCAACATTCAAGTGCTTTCATGGATCTATCAATTGCAGTTGATTTAGATATTACATAATGCCCAAGGGGATGATGCACTCATAGAGCGAGTTCCTTGAACCATTTATGACAGTTGAAATATTGATTACCAAAATCTAGGGTGTCCAATATACATGGGAACAAGAGCCTTGTTATAAAGCATAATGCACACATTGGGATGAGGAACCAATCATGAACCTAGGGTCATATGACATGCAATAATTTCTTCCATGATGCTAGATAATGCCGATGGTAATGTACTCGTAGAGGGATGCGAATTAGGTTAAAACAGGAGGGGGATCACTCTTTTGACAACCTAGGATTTCTCCTAGACCCTAATATTTTCGATCGTAAGGGAAGCCAACTTGAACGCATGATTTTTTAAATATAGGACATCTACTGATCTCGATTTGTATCATGTAAAGATGAGTTTCAAAATCATGAGAGACTCTTAACACATCAATGAATCAATTAACCTTAAAGACCCTAATATGATCCTAAGGCATATGTGTGAGATAAAACATGATGTGCAGATGCAATGTATGAAATGTCAGTGGACGCACCAAAGGGGTTGGATAGGCAAGGTTGTGGGGAGAGTAACTGGTTGGGGGCCCTATCGAAACCCTAGTAGCCTGGGGTGAGTGGTGGGATTCCCAAAAATTGGGTGGTGTTATAGTGGCTACAATAGGTTCGTATAGCATGCTTTTGGGTATGGATTGGTTGTATCTCCATATAACCAAGATGGATTGTTATGATAAATCTATTGATTGCTTGAACAACAATGGAGAATAGAGAATTTTCCTAGGTAAGAAGAAAGCAACACTAGTTAGGATGGTGATATTTATGCTGGCGAAGCGTAGTCGTAGGAAAGTGCATGTGTTATTTGAAGTGTACATTTCTAGTGACAAAGGTAAGGAAGTTGAGGATGTGGATGTTTTGAGCAAGTACCCAGTTTTGCAATAGTTTTAGGACATATTTCATGCAAAGGTTTCATATTTTCTGCCTCACATGGAAGTGGATTTTTCTCTTGAGTTGGTACCATTGGTAGCACGAACATAAAAATCACCATACAGGATCACCACTCCAGAGTTGATAGAGCTAAATTTTCAATTGAAGGAAATTGTTTACATGGGATACATTAGGCCAAGTGTATCACCATGGGGTGCACTGGTATTGTTTGTGAAGAAGAAGAATGGTACTCTTAGGTTGTGGATTGATTATAGATAGTTGAACAAAGTGGCCATCAAGAATAGGTATCCATTACCGAGGATTGATGATTTTTTCGAACAGTTGAAGGGAGCAACAATGTTCTCAAAGGTATGAACATTATGAGTTTGTTGTAGTTCCATTTGGTTTGACTAATGCTCCACCTACTTTTATGTGGTTGATGAAGTGGGTTGTGTCCTTATCTAGATAAATGTGTTATTGTGTTCAATGATGACATCTTGATATATCCTAAAAATGAAGAAGAACATGTAGAACATTTAGTAGCAATGTTAAGATTACTGAGAGAGCATTAGTGATATGCTAAGCTTAGTAAATGTAGTTTCTTTCAGACATAGGTACATTACTTAGGATATGTTGTTTCCAGGAAGGCATAACATTAGATCAAGAAAAGATAAGGGTTATCATGGCATGGGAAGCTCCTAGGAATGTGGATGAGGTAAGATCATTTATGGGGTTAGCAGGTTACTACAGAAGGTTCATTAGGAACTTATCTCACGTTGAATAAGAAAAGGTAAGAATTTTGAATGGACAAAATAATGTGAAATAAGTTTTGAGCAGTTGAAACAATTGTTGACAAATTCTCTAATGCTAAAGATTGTAGATCGAGACAAATAGTTTGTGGTATGTACAGATTCTTCTAATGGAGGACTTCATGGATTTATTATGAAATAAAGATAAGTAGTATGTTATGAATCACTGAAGTTGAATGAGCACGAGCAGAATTGTCTGACACATGATCTTGAGTTGGTAGTGATCATCCATGCATTGAAGATGTGGAGGCACTATCTTCTTGGCAAGAGATTTGTACTGATGAGTGATCACAGTGGATTGAGGTATCTATTTGACCATCCAAATTTGAACGTCAGACAAGCTAGATTGTTTTCCACGATCAACGAGTTCAACTTTGAGATCAAGTACATAAAAGGTAAAGAGAACAGGGTTGCAGATGCTCTTAGTAGGTGGATACAGGTGAATTACATAGTAGTTATGAGTTCTTGTGGGACATATTTATAGGCTCGGATATTACACGTAGGTTAGCAGGATAACAGGTACATGGAGCTCACACACAGGTTACAGCAGAGTCAGGTGCACAGGATGTGGAATATTGTCTCACAACAGATGGCTTGGTCAGATTTAGGGGCAGGATATTTGTGCCATATGATAGTGAGCTCAAGAAGCTTACCTTGAGGGAGTTTCATGCAAATTTATACTCAGTTCACCCAGGATATTAGAAGACACTCACAACAATGAAGAAATTCTACTGTTGGCCAAACTTGAAAAAATAAGTGGCAGAGTTTGTGGCTAGATGCTTGGATTTCCAATAGGTAAAGGCAAAGTGTAAGCATCCAAGTGGGTTACTACTTCGAATCTCGATTCTAGAGTGGAAATGGGAGGTCCTTTCCATGGACTTCATCACAAGTTTTCTAAGGACATCTAGGCAGCATGATTCGATTATGGCTATTGTGGATAGTTTGACTAAGGTAGCGCACTTATTTCTAGTGAAGTCTACTTATTCAGCTAATGATGTAGCACATGTATTCATCAAGGATATAGTGAGGTTGCATGGTGTACCAAAGAATATCATATCAGACATGGATGCTAATTTCACTTCTAGGTTCTGGAAATATTTATTTGCAAGTTTGGGTACAAAGTTGGCCTTTAGCATAGCTTATCATCCACAGACAGATGGACAGATAGAGAGGGTCAACAGGATATTGGAGGATATATTGAGGATGCATGTGATGCATCAGCAGCGAGAGTGGGAAGAGTATCTTCCACTGGTAGAGTTTGCTTACAACAGTGGGTATCAAGGGTCTTTGAGGATGAGTTTGTTTGAGACATTTTATGGGTGGAGTTGTAATACTCCCATCAATTGGAGTGATCCAGTGAACAGGGTGTTGATTGGACTAAACATGTTGGAAGAAATGGAACAAAAAATGCAAGTAATCAAGAAGAACCTAAAGGTAGCACAAGATAGACAAAAGAGTTATGTAGGTCAGAATAGGTTGTTTAAGGAGTTTCAGGTTGGGAAACATGTGTACCTACGCATCAAGCCCAAGAAGAGATCCTTGAGGATCGGATCATGTGCCAAGTTGGCACCTCAGTTTTGTGAACCTTTAAGAATAATTTAAAGGATTAGACTAGTAGCCTATCAAATTGCATTTCCTCATACAGTGATGTTCGTGATGTTTTCCATGTGCCATTTCTTAAGAAATATGTTAAAGATGTTGATCATATAATTTACTGGTCTATATTACAGGTAGATCCAAAAGGAGAATTCCATCTAGAACCTCAGTGTATATTATAGAGAAATATGTTCATGCTCTGAAACTGATCAATCAAGCAGGTTAAAGTGTAGTGGAAGCACTTTGGGCCCGATTAAGCTACATGGGAGATGGTAGAATAGATGTGGGCTATGTATCCTTCTCTATTCCCTGCTTGAGTGAATGTTTGGTATATGTTTTGGTGTATGTACATATGTATATGGATGTAAATGTCATCACAAGTTGTATTATAAAGCTCCAGTAAGTTGTATGGGTGTCATGTGATTATGGTTGTTATGTTGTTATGTTGTCATGTTGGTTTTCTTCTTAGCAGGTTGATCATTGTAAATACTGCAACAATCTAAGTTATAAAGCTCCATGGTATATATGTTTTATTTACATCCGTTTTGTAGCTATAAGTGTCATTCAACATTGAGGATGGTGTTTCCCCAAGGTGGGGGGTTCGGTAACAAACCTGGTCAAAAATCCATGTAAAAAATAATAAAGCTAAAATAAGAGCTTGGTCATGGGACACGTATTCCAAGCTGAATGTAGGGAAGAAACATAGTGATGGGAATCACTTGTAATTAATTAATGGCTATGGAAACTGGGAAAGGAAATGGCTAAAGCTTTTGAAAGACAAAATGGCATTTTTGGCAATTTATTTATGAAAATAACAGAAATTGGGAGAAAAGGAAGGTAAAATATCATAGGTTGCATGTGAGGAGGAAAATGAAGGACACTAATGGAAAATGAAGAAAATAGATGCCACATTAATAAAAAGGATTCCAAGGATCAATTCATGGATTTGATCAATTTAGTTTTGGAGCTCTCATTTTCTCTCTCTCTCTCATACTCTTGGACACTTAGAGTTTTCTTGGATCACTCTTAGAGGAGTGTGACATAATTGGGATTTGGAGCAAGAAGGCAAAGAAAGAGAAGTAAAGCGCAAGATAACATCGTGATCAACAACTATAGCAGGTTTTTCTTACAAGTACCGAATTGCATGTACGACATTCATTACTAGTTTTGGCATGCATGGCATATTCATGTGGTTATTTGGTTATGATTTGTCATTGGCATGGAGGATTTCCTAGATTGACAATGGTTTTGCCTAGCCTTTCAATTTCTTGGATAGCCATGGTGTTATGGGTTTTAAATTTTATTTTTTTTTTCTGGTTGGTTTTCTTGTGCCTTTGGTTGTGGGTTGAGTTATTAGTTCCTAGAAGCCTTCGTTGGACAATCGCTCTGGAAGCCCTGTAACAACTTGGATTGAGTTACAAGTCCAGAAATCCTTGGTTGCACAAATGCTTTGGAATCCTGTGGTGGGTTGAATTAATAGTACTAGAAGCCCTGGTTGGAAAAATGCTCTAGAAGCCTGGTGATAGTTGTGGTTTGAGTTACTAGTCCTGGAAGCCCTGGTTGGAACAAACGCACTAGAGCCATGGAAAACTTGGGTAGAGACCAATCTGGCGATGGGTAGTGATGTCCGACCATGAGGTGGAATCACTTGTTGAGGATTGAGGTGGTTTGGCCTTTGGAAGACTTTGATGGTTTTGATTGAATTGTTTTATGAGATCTAACATTCATGCTTGGAATATGGCATGGGGGTGATTGGATAAAAGAAAGATTTGGTTAAGCCTAGTCTATGGTCAGGTGGTCTGTGGAAGTCTCATACCTAGTTAACCTATGCAATCATAATTAAGAGCTCTCTTTCTCCTTGGTATTTTATGGGTAAATATAATTGTTTATATGTGTCTTATATAGTTGTTATATCCTTGGAATTTCTATTGGTTATATATTACTTATGAATGTGTTTTATGACAGCGAAAATGTATGGTTCTCATTGTGTTTTGGTTAATCACTTAATGTATAATGAATATGTGGCTTAATAGATGGTATTGTAGTTATTTTGATGAAGCAACAATGCTTCTTAGAGATTCTCACATAAGCTTTAGACCCCTCTGCTCAAATATGTCATTTAGACTTGTAGGATGCATATTTGTGACATGTTTGACGAAATGTCTATCATGGCTAGTAGGGCTCCAGTCAAGTCCTTATTCAAGTATTTGTATTTGTATCATTTTTTTATGTTATTTTTTATTTCTGTAAGTTTCACAGAGTTCTAGGCAGTGGCCTGAGTCCTGACCCTAAAAACATGGCACAGAATCTAGAGTCGTTGGCATAGACCTACTTGGAAAAGTCCCCAGTCACATGCATGCCTTTTTGTGGGAGCGACTAGAGGGTCTCAGTCACATACATGCCCATGTCAAGGGAGTGACTAAGGCTTTAATGCAACAAAAAGTTAGTTTTTCTGAGGGGTTGGTCACATTGATGGGTTAGATGGCTCGTGGGGGTTGTGTTGCATGTGTAGAAGGTCAGGTTGTTTGTGTTCCATCGGTTCCACTTCCCTAACTACTACATAGGGAGGTGAATGATATCATAGTAAATCTTCATCTCATGTTTACCCCAGTTGTTCAGTTACTTGAGTAAATGTGGGAGGAGGGTGTTACGCCTATCTCATTTATGAGCGCTAGTGTATAAGGACCCAAATTAAATTATACTGTCATTGCAAAACAAGCATACACACTATACAATGTAGTTATATATTCTAGGCCCTATATATTAAAATATCACACAATTATGTTTGTACCTCATACAATAGTAAGAACATTGTTTGTTTAGCAAGAGATGAATGAGAAGAGGGCTATCTGGATGACCTGTCTTCAAGAATATGACCTGGAGTTCAATCCAAATCATACCATAAAAGGTCATGGCTTATGTAACCAAGTCTCCAAAGCAAGAGATGCTCTCGAACGAGATATTTCTGGATGGGAGAAGTACATCAAAATTTATAATATTGAACATGTTCCTTAGTCTACATCTACAGTGCCATGGTATGAAAATCTACGAGAATTTATGGAACATGGCACCTTTCCCTCATAGTTATTGAATAAACATAAGAGGGTCATTTGTTTAAAATATTGATCTTACCAATTAGTTCATGGAGTTCCTTTCTCGAAACACCATAATGGTGTCCTGTTGAGGTGGCTTGAGCCGCAAGGTACAAAGAAGGTCCTGAAAGATTTACACGATGGACCGATAAGTGGAAATTATGCAAGAGATACTACATCACATAAATTTATGAGGGTTGGATATTATTAACCCACTCTATTTAAGGATGTTCACGCTTATGTCCACAAGTTCCAATCATTTCAGATATGTGCTAGCTGTAATCAAAGGTCAACTGACCCACTACTACCAGTAGCAATTGAAGAACCATTCCAACAGTGGGGCCTTGATGTTATTGTAGATAGTTTCCTCATTCGTCAAAGCATCACCGATATATCCTAATAGAAATAGATTACTTCACATGGTGGTCTGAAACAATTCCTCTCATACAAGTAAATGATCAGTAAGTTATTCCCTTTTTACAACATAATAATATAACCAGGTTTGGAATTCGTACGCCACTTTTCTTTAATTATGAGACATATTTTCATCATTAAAACTTTATGAATTTGCATTATAAAAATAAATTGTATTGAAACATGCATCTAATCATTATCTGTAGGGAAATGGTTTGTTTGGATCCATGAATAAGAATCTTATCTGGATAATCAAGAAAACCATATTCTTTGAACAAAGGAACTGGCATAAAGCTTTGACTAATTCACTTTGGGTCGATGGTGTAACTCCAAATCCTTCCCTGAGAATCTCTCCATACTTCCTATTTTATGGTAAAGAAGTTATCTTTCCTCTGAATCTACATACTCTAAACTTGCAACTCTCTCAAGGGTCACAAGGTAGACCTTGCCATTTGGTTTAGAGTAAGATAGATATGTTACTCAAGCTCAAGGAAGAAAGGTGCAAGCCTAGAGACTGATTTTTTGTACATTAGAACTATGTAAAGCACTGATTTGATAATAAGTATGCAGGGGAAAAGAGATTTGATGTGGGTAACCTAGTCTTGAAGTGGGATATACCCCATGAAGAAAAGGGGAAACACACAAAATTCCAGACTTTGTGGATTTGACCATTTATTGTTGATGAAAATCTTGGTCACAATAATTTCAACCTGAAATCATTAGATGGGAGGATTGACCCCCTTCTCGTAAATTATCGATATATAAATCATTACTTTCAATAGCATTTACAAGTTTCACTTCATGTATAGTTGCCTTGTTTCTCTTTCTTTTGTTTTGTTCGTTGTTCATTTGTTATGTAAGTCGTCTCTTGTTGTGTCTTGTTTTTCAGTCAATGTACATAAATAAGAGCCTTGTATAAAGTGCATGGCTCAAAAGGATTTGTAGTGTAATAAAAGAGAAGTGTGACAACCATAACGCTTACCTTTATGTTGTTCTCCTCCTTTGTTTGGGAAAATGCAATAGGTTGAGCTAAGTACAAATGGAAAATATGATTCGTCCAATAGGGTAACCTTGAGGGAACCTATTAGATTTATGTCTGTGATAGTATCTAAAATTCTCAACTTGGTATAAATCTACTTGTGTGTTAACGCTTGTCCAATCTAGTAGATAAGGGATAAGGGGAAATCTAAAGCAAGCAAACCAATTTCAGACGTCTTAAAAACACTTCTCTGAAGGGGAAACCTCATCTTCTCTTAATAAGTTAGGATCCCTCTTCTGTTCGTTGAAAATAATAAGTGGCATTACATAGTTCTATTAAAATAAATAAATAAAGGGTGAAAGAAGAGAAAGGCTTCCTATGCAGGTAGGTGAAGCAAGTGACTTCATCGGGGTACTGTCTAGGCTCACTGGTAGTAAAGAACTGATTGTGCTCCTAGAGTGACTCTTTTAGGGCACTGTTTAGGCCTACTAGTAGTGGAGAAACACCAGAGATGAAAACTCATACTCTAAATATCATAAATGTGTCACACACATTACCCTTTCTTGTATTGAAACGATTGTGATATGGCGTATCTTCTATGTGTGTTTCCACCAAGTAGAGAAAAGTGAGAGGATATGTATAAAACTGGGTTGATAAGGGGAAATAGAGGTAATAAATACTTCCTAAAGTTATGGGCCTTAACTAAAAGCTATTCCTGGAAATAGAAGCTGAATTCTACCCAATGTTTCACCAAGTGTTGTCATTGCTACAACACCCTCCACAATTGCGCTACATTTTAATTTTGGAGCCTACTATCATTGTCAAATATAAAGTTGCTTTGATCACTAGATGTAGTTTCAGGTTATTCTATGTGTTTCAAGTGTCTTTGAATGGTATCAAGTGTCTTCGCATTGATCAAAACATTTTTTTATGCATTTCATGCTCATAACACTTTTGTTGTCATAAAATGAAACTTTTGGGTCGTAATCACACACACTACACTCGTTGCACTTGGGGAATGTGCATAAAGTGGCATTTTGACATATATTCATCATTGTTAAAGTTTGTCTAAGTTTTATAATGATACGTTTTTATGTGTCATGCATGGTTTTATGTCTAAAACCATCTTGTTCGCTCCTCACCTTATATTCCAAACTTAGACAAACCTTTGGTTTCAAAGTCAACTCATTAAGGTCAAGAGCGTATGAGCACATTATAAAGCTTTGATGGGGAATCCTTCACTATTTGGAATTGTGTCATGCACCCTCCAAGGGCACAAGGTGCACTCCTTAAACCTCTTCTCCTTCCTTACTATGAATTTTTCCCTCATATATACCAATTTTTCCTTGAGCACACTCCTTCAACTCGAAGAAGTGTTCCCTCCTTGAGTGCATAGGTGCACCTTGAAGGCCTTAAGCTTCACCCTTTCATCTTCCCTAATGTGCCATGCACCCTCTTCAACCCTTTGAGTGCATGGATCACTCCAAAGGCATGGAGCATCAGCCTTCAGCCTTAGTAGTGTGCCCTGCACCCTCCTGGGCCTCTTGAGCACACCCTGAAAGGCCTAAAACCTTCATCCTTTAGCCTTCAAGAGTGCACCCTTTCACCCTCCATCTCTCACTTGAGCAAACAACACACTTAGGAAGCTTGAATCCTCTCCCTTCGTCCTTCAAACTTGTACCATGTGCCCTTCTTTTATTTTCCCCTTCTTTTGAGTGCATGATGATGCCTTGAAGCCTTCCCTCTTCCACCCTTCAGTATTTCAAAGTGTGCCCATGCACCCTAAAGCCTGTTTTGTCCCTCTTGAATGCACTGAAAAGGAATGAATAAAAAATATGCATAAAACATGCTAGAATAGGAGAATTGCAGGCTGATGGACGGTAATCATGAATTATTTGCAGATATAGGTATTCCAGAAACATTGTGGCAAGTATACATGAGGAAGTTCTGGAAAGGAAAACAAACAAAGGAATCTCGGAAAGAACAAAGAAACCTCTTAAATCTTGATGATCAAATCACCTTGAAAGACTCCATTTGATCAAAGACCCTTAGGACGGTAAAGGAAATCAACAATTGAATCCAGATGAAGGATGAAGATACAATTGGTAGCCATGTAACCATTGGAGAAATTCCATGTCATCAATCACTATTAGTCCCAATCATCAAAGTTAGTGACATGTCAAGTCCTATAACATGATGATGTGGAAGTCATGGTCTATTGTTTTACCCATTGTAAAAGAAAAATAAGTTAAATACCAAGAGTCATGTATGAACTAAAGAGTCATGGAAGTCCTAAGGACATGTACTACCAAAAGTCATATGTAATTCCAAAATTCATTTGGGATTCCAAAGGTTGTAGAAGTCAAAAGATCACTAGAAGTTAGAAATTCAAGATTCATGAGGATGTGAAAGTTCAAGCCTAAATATATAAATATATCCTCATTTATCATGTAGAGGACTTTTAACCTTGGACTCTCCCACAAGGAATTAGAGAGATAGAGTTAGTACTTTTCAGTAGCAAGTAGTGGCTCTAACACTCCATTATTGGAGCTAGTGGTGTTCATTATATTTATGTATCTTGGGACTTTAGTTTAATATTCAAGCCTTCTAGGCTAGCACGTTTTTCACACATGGATTTTCAATGTTCCTAAGACTCATCTTTGTATGTTTATGGTTCATGTTTTCTTTCATTAGTACTAGAGTAATTAAACTATTTCTGTGACTTCAGTGCTTCTTATTCGAAATGTGTTTTATGTTTATAATGATTGTCACATCCTTGTGAACTATTTTTCTTGATTTTAGATGAACCTTTCTCTTTTATGTGTGTCTCCATTAGGGCACTACTATTAATTCTCTCTTATAGGCTCACTTAGTTTCCCCCTATGCAGTAAGAGAACCATGATACATCTGCATTTGAACATTCACAAGGCACACTATCTTGCTCATTCAAAAGAACATTTGCACTTCTCTCTCATGCTAATAGCTAAAGCCAAGGCATATCTTTAAGTAAATGGTCTTCAGGTCTTATACTGTATGGCACTCCTAAACCAAATAGTGTGAGGTTTAGTTGGGACGTTATATCAGGTAGATCCCTTGTATGTTGGCAGTGTTAGTGTTAGTATCTACATAACTCAATCAGGGATCAAAATTCACTCTTTCCATTTTCAATTTAGGGGTCTGTTGTGGCCACCAACAACCCCCCTTTTTATTTAGTTCTAGAAATAAAGCTAAATAAATGGGGACCCTTCTAAAAAATAAAAATTAGCACTTATCTTTCCCTTTGAATAAAACATGCTATCATAAACTTAGGAAAACACCCGCAAAACCCAAAAAAACTAAGTTTTATGATAAATTCCAAATAAAATTGTTCTCTTAACAATAAAACATCGCATCGCAAAGGGTAATGGGGAACATCATATAAACAAGTTATTAGAAATTGCGAAAGCATGATGCGAGATCGTGCACCTTGAAAATCCATCGCACATCGCAAATTTTATACACCGCAAGTATCACCTAAGGTAAAACATTTTGATCCAGCGATATGTGATAAGACATCTTGCAAATCACATTTCGCATAATCATAAGGTAATGAATGATTGTTAACAAATGGATTAGCGATATTGTGATCTGTGATATTGCGAAGCAAATCACAAAATTGCTTTATCACAAATCTACAGGGCTCATTGTTCAATAAAGCATTTTTCGTAATTCGATACCATGTTATGGACATTAATGTAAATTTAATGGTTAGTTGGTGGTCATTTATGAGATAAGATTTAGATCTGATCAAAAGGTTATTTCACGTAGGGTGATATATCATTTCGGCATTAAGAGCTTTCCTGTCACCTTACCTTTTAGCATTATTCTTTCCTTGCTTGCAAAATTGTAGCAGCGGCAAGAAGAGTAATATATGCAGCAGTATGCAAAACGTAATGGGAAAAAAGGGAAAAGCTCCAGTTGCAGAAGACAAAGAAATGACGCCCTTATACACACACACCACTTGTAATAAAGATGTTGGCATAACTACTTGGGAAGGAATGTACAATTTACTCGAAGAAGAAAATCCCAGGGTCATGGAGGTTAAAGCAACAACAAACTCACACAGGTTGTCTGAGGTGTCAATTACTGAACTTGCATGTTCATTCTTGCACTGGATAGTGGTAGGATTGAAGATCCTTCCATACATAGACATGGTCAAGTGGGTACTAGACAGTGCTAATATAACAGACAGACAATTCAAGACTCGAGGCCAAGACCTCATTGGGTCATTCACTGCACAAGATTTAAGGCTTATGTATCATCTACCAGAGCCACTGGCAACCTACAAAAAGCAGTTCGTGGAGAAGTTTACCAAGGAAAACGAATATTTGGTGGAGTGTACCAAGAACTGGTTGGGAAGGGAAGAACCATTGAAAAATGACAAACATGGTATGTACAATACTGGTTCTCTCTCCTCCCAATATTGCTTCGCTACTGCTATGCTATGTAAACTATATGGAAAACTCAATGTCAACAAGTTTCCATCTGAGTGGCTACCCCTATTAGATGCAGCCACTAATGCCACTATTATGGATTGGGCTCAAATATTGTCTAATAATTTAGCTTCCGCTATTTGGAACTACCGGTCCAAAAGAACTACCACTCGGAGGATTTATCCTCCTTTCTATTTAGCTGCTTATGTTACGGATGTAATTTGTTATGTTTCCAACTTTACTTTAATGGGTTGGAAATGGACTAATCAGAATCCCTTTCCCATTCATATGTATCATAAGGAATTGTGGGATTCCAAATTTATCCTGTATTTTTATAGAATTTGTCATGGAGTCATGTTACCTCTGCACATAATGTTGTATAGTAAGGATGCCCCAAGATTTTCCCCCAAAGTGGAAGTTGATATTCTCCCTATCACTAGATGGTTTGGAGAAGAGCTTTTCACCTATGTAAAAGTATTCGGAAACATTTCTTCCCCTCATGTCATACCCTTATATGTCCCTGATAAGTTATTGGCATGAGAGATTGCCTACCAGACCTGCGCGATGGGAGGTATGAGAAAAGAGTTGAAGGACAAGAAGAAGGCCATTTGGCCGCAATTTCCTATGGCCTATGGGGCCTTTTCACTGTTTGATTTAGGTTATGCATTCAAATAAGTAGACAATATGTTGTGTTTATGACTGTTCAGGTTTCCAGGGAGACAATTTGAACCCTATGATGTCATTAAGAATTTCACTACTGATGTCAAGATAAAAGTATTTTCCAAAGAAGATGATATTTTCGATGATACCTTTCAACAAAAAAGCACATTTAAAGAAATCTTTCATATGGCTTAAATTCAAGTTCCCCCAGCAGAATTCCAAGAATTCAAATTGTACAGAGAAAGGAGATTAGCAAATATCCCTTTGGATAAGTTATGATTGGAACCAATAAGGGAGCCCACTCCCAGTATCAGTTTAAGTGGAAGCTCATGTACAGATAAGTCCAGATCTAAATTTGGGAAAGAATCACCAGAACACTCTAAACGGTTAGAGAGTGACCATAATAAAAGTGAAGGGTTAATAAGAGATATTGCCTAGTCTAAAGAGCGCCCAAAACTACAGGTCTTGACTAATTTCACTACTGATGTCAAGATAAAAGTATTTTCCAAAGAAGATGATATTTTTGATGATACCTTTCAACAAAATAGCACATTTAAAGAAATCTTGCATATGGCTCAAACTCAGTTTCCCCCAGCAGAATTCCAAGAATTCAAATTGTACAGAGAAAGGAGATTAGCAAATATCCCTTTGGATAAGTTACAATTGGAACCAATAAGGGAGCCTACTCCCAGTATCAGTTTAAGTGGAAGCTCATGTACAGATAAGTCCAGATCTAAATCTGGGAAAGAATCACTAGAACACTCTAAATGGTTAGAGAGTGACCATAATAAAAGTGAAGGGTCAATAAGAGATATTGCCCAGTCTAAAGAGCGCCCAGAACTACAGGTCTTGACTACACCACAGTTGCAGGTTCCCCCTCCCATTATGGAGCCACCAAAGCTAGTGATAATTGAGCTGGATAAGGAGTGGGAAACATTCAATGAATTGATTAATACTGAGGAGTTGAACACAAAGACACCTAAGACTACAATACAGACTATGATATATATGATCATGGAAACAATCAACAATGCTCCAGAGGTAAAGCATATTCCCATTACCCCATCATCTGAAATCATGCTCAAGATAGAGGATATTCCTCCTCTAGAAGTATTCTATAGCCCGCAGCATAAGGCAGTGGTAAGAAAGCAAATAAAGAAGAGAAAACTCGATAGTGTGCTCTCACCTGATGCAGAGCAGCTAGATGTCCTTTGGTGAGACCCTACCACTAACGCTAATGAAAATCTATCTAAGTTATCTCAGATCCCAAGATCCTATGCTTCTGCTACAATTGATAAAGCATCCAAGGTACAACAATTACTTAAAGATAGAGAGGAACAAATTCAAGTTTTGCAGCAATAACTACAGCAAGCCAATGCTAACTGAAAAGTAGGGGAGAGGTTGGAAAAGTTACAACAAGATTTTCAACAGATGCAGCTGGGATACCAGAACAACTTGGCCGAAAAAGAAAATCAGTTGCAAGCTATGTTAGAGATGCATAGAGATGATCCCAAGCTTATAATGTTTGTCTCAAAAGCCCTTGCCTTAAACGACCAACTCTTGCAACAGCAAGAGGCATTATACCAAAGAATATCGCAAAGGAGTTCCCATTGCGAGATGAGCAACAAAATTACCAATCAAGTTGTGGAATTGCAACATGATTATGATTTAATTGGCAAGAGAATTTCTGATTATTTGGCTTGGTATGAATCGGAAGAAGGGAAAAAAGCAGGTGCACTCAGAATCAATGAAGCCCACAAAGAAATGTTTTTCAATAAGTGGAACACACAGATTAGGAAGGCAGAACTGGCAACAGAAGAAGCCGCTACAATGTCAAACAATGTCATTGACTGTGTCAATGAAAACCTTCACAGAGAAAACCTCATATCAGAGACCGCTCCTGGATTCCTCCCAAAGGCACAGCAACTACAGATGAGCTGGAGACAGAAAGCTGAGGAAAAGGCAGAGTCTATCAAGAAGTTAACCAAGTTAAACTGGGATACTTACTAGCAGTACTTGGTTAAACTGCACAATCAATGCATGACTCTCAATTGCCTCACAAACTCTGCCGAGAAGATAGCACCAGCACTTGCCAATTCTATTTTCGCAGGGCAACTAAAATCAGAGATTGGCCAGCCGACCCTCCTCAAGCCAATGTTGAATGCTTGCAACCACAGAGAACAGATACATATATAGTTAATTTCCAGATTCAGTTTTAGTTTTAATTTTGATTTATTTTTTCCTTAAATGAGGACAGTCATTTAAACGTCCTCCTATGTTTTTGTAATAAACTATTTTTAGTATTTAGGAAGTAGTATTTTAACCCCTCTCATGCATTTAGAGAGAGGTCTTGAAATTTGTCAAAAACGTTTCCTCAGAACATGCACTTTTGCACCCTTAGAGGAGGTTTTGATGAATGAATGGAATGAGATTTATTGATATATGTGTTTAATATCTTCTACTGAAATACACTTTTGTACTCTTAGTAGATATTGAATTAGGAAGAGATAAATCTATATTACTGAAGCTCACGAGTAGAACTTGTTATCAATGATACTTTTATCTCTTAATGATTTACGCTTATATGTCAAAGTAATATTTTATGCTCAGTTATTTATATATGAAAGCTTGAATTTCTGAGTTATTATTTGGCACTTTTGTACGGTAATGACTATTCTGTTTATGCTCAATATATGAGTGACTTATTATGTGATATGCTTCTCACAATTGTTTCGGCTAACTTTTTATACGAAACAATTCATTTTTATCAAATTCTTTTCTTGTAGTGATTGAATGATCTTTATTACCAATTTATGTTCGAAATCATTTTCGATCGCATAAGTGAAAAGTTGAATCCTGGGTTAGTTTTAGACTTAAATATTTATGTTCATTAGAAAGTAATTTCATTTTTAGATTAGACTTAAATTAAAATCATTTTACTTAGAAATCTTTAGAAAACAGAAATATCGATTCTTTTCAACACACGCACAAATTGGGAAACTAGTCCCATTGTCCCTAGTCGAACCCTAGGTGGGTACCCCCCTTGTTGTAGACCTGATTTTCAGGGCTTCAACATATTTGGTGCTAGAAGGAGGGCCCCAAACTATGAAGGGCTAGTAAATCCAAATCTAAATACCATTCTGAGAGTAAATCGCCCTCAACATCTCCCGTAACTTCTCCATCACATTCCAAATCTTTAAATCCTAAGTGAGAAGTTGAGAAAACAACAACCACTGCCACTAACCCAAACATTTCAGACAAATCTACTATCGAACCTCCTGAAGTTGAATCTTTGATTCATAAACTTCAAGGATTCTCCATATCACCTCAAAAGTCTGAAATATCTCAAGGTAGTGTGACTTCGCAATACAATCCTTCTCATCCTTTAATCAGATTGCAGAGTGAAAAGTTTGGTATTGAACCAACTAAATTACCTCTACCTAAAAGGAAAAGAGTAAGGAAATCACCTCAAGGGTCTGATAGTGAGACTCTTTCATCATCAACATCCATTCCAACTTCTCCATTGCAAGGTCAACCATCCACCCCTCCACTTAAAATTATTGTCCATCAAAGTACTAAAACTTTAAAATCTTCATCCCTTCCACAAGGAACTTCGTCCTGCTTTCCTCTAGTAGTAGTTCAATGATGGCCCAAACCCCATGGAATAACCCAAGGGCAGCCTTAATGCCTAACCCCTTGAGTCAGTTACTGGCCCATCCTAAAAAATGGCTGCCTAAATTTAATCCTGAAGTAGGCATGCTAGCAGAAGAACAGATTAACAACTTTATGTTATCAATAAATTTAAATGGTGTTACTAATGAAGATGTTGTTGTCTGACTCTTTCCTTATACATTACAAGGAGCAGCCGGATCCTGGTATTTTTAATTACCATAAGGATTCATCACTAGTTGGGACATTTTCCAAGAACAATTCTTGACTAAGTTCGGAAATGATAGATCTACAGCAGCACTGATCAATGATCTATCAAATCTAAAGGCTGAATCAAGACAACCTATCAAATATTTTAACTTGCATTTCAACAAGCTTTTGAATAAAATTCTGACCGCTTCTAAGCCTAGCAAAGAAGTTTGAAGTGAATGGCATATATCTGCTTTACCATCAAACATAGCTATTTTTTTTGATAGGGCTTCCAAGGTGACATTAGCTGAAAATATGAAGGAAGTGATAGCAGTAGAGAAATGTATCTTAGCTTTAGAAAATAAAAATGTTTTCGATGAAAGAAAACCTAATAAGGTTACTTTTAGAGATGATCCTAAGAAAAAGCAATCAAAAGACCCATTTGATTTAGAAGAATTGCAAAAAGACCTAAAAACCATGTCTAACGAAATGGTTGACATTAAGAAACAAGTAGCAGAGACTTCTTCAAAAAAGCCCTACAAGTCTTATAGGAAAAATCCTTCAACTAATTCAAAGCCACCCAGCCACCCAATGCTATAACAAATGCAAAATCAGAAGAAGAGGAAGAGGAAGTTTCTAACGAGGAACCTACCGATGAAGATGAAGTTGTAGAAGTACAGGGAATGTGGGACTCCATTCTTCCAGATGAAGAGGATCAAGAGATATTACCAGTTAGTACCAGAAGTGTAAATCAACTTGATTCTCCACAACTTAGCCCTAAATAGAAGAGCGCAAGCTCAACATCTAAAGATAACGTCGCAGGTAAGAAGTCATCACCAAAAGTGACTCAAACAAGCCCAGTCCAATCCGTTCCCTCAACTCCATCTAAAACACTGATTGTTTCTGATGAGATGGAGTATAATATCATTGAAGATATGAAGAAGACTAGGGCTAGTATTACTTTTCATGAATTGAGCAAATTGAAACATCAACAGAAGCTACTTTTGAAAAAGTTACATGCAATACCAGTTGCACCTCTTCCTGCTATTGTAATATCACAAGCTTCTCATGAGATGGGAAGACCTCCAACTAATACAACAAATAAAGTTGATCCGAATGATATTACTTTAATCGGGGATAGGTCAAAATCCCATACTCCTCCATTCCTTCTTACTTACGAAATTTTCAATAAAAACTTGCATAATTGTTTAGTAGATTCAGGAGCTTCATCTAATATTTTGCCTAAAACAATATGCACAAAGTTAAATGTCCAACCACGAAAATCTACAGTACGCATAGTTCAGCTGGACCGATGATCCGAATCGGATCCAGAAACGACTGTCATAGAATCGTGACTAAAATAGGTCGAACAAATCCTTGAAGAATCCAAACCACAGACGAAAACACCCTGAACCAGTGGCCATGGCAGCTGGCGTGGAATGACGAGGACCTCGGTCAAAGCACGCTAACTGAGGCCCACGGAGACTATGCAAGAGGTCAAAATAGCCCCTGGGAGCCCCGAATTGGGAAAAGGAGCTGGTTTTCGATGCGCGTTAGTCAAACAGGGCCAAAATGGTAGAGCTCAAGCACTTGGTCACGTTGGGAGCC